>SJYV01042551.1:0-34804 GCA_006410875.1 Neotragus pygmaeus
CTTCCTGCGGAGTCAGGGATTGAGTGTGACGTCACGAGTCATCCACGCTGTGTTAGCCTCACCCTTGCAAACGTCATGAGTGTTCAAGGGAACACTTGGAGCTGCCTTCCCCCTGCGGGTGCAGTTTCTCGCACAGCATTCTGAACTTGAGCAGTGCACATGCAGATGGCCATTGACGGCCTTTTCCCTGAATCTTCTCCCTTAATGGACTGGACGGCCTCGGAGCCGAGATCCTTGCCCGGTGGTCCTCTGTCTGCACCGCAGCTTCAGTACAGAGAGGTCAGATGGGGGAGCATGCAAACAAACCGCCTGTTAGGGTTATAGCTGTATAAACACAGTTTTGACACAGTGCCCTCTGAAAAGGAAATAAAGTGCATTTAAGACATATTTACCTTAGACTGATTTATTTAGATTGTGTTTCATCTTCCTGCCAGCTTTAGAGTGAAGACCTCTCCATCGTAGGCTTCACGGTGGATGACGGAGTTAACAGTCTTGAAGTTCTCATGTTGTTTTTTATTGCACATTTTAGGCAAGAGAACACCTTGGAGGGGAATCCTGTTGTTTGGGCCACCTGGAACGGGAAAATCCTATTTAGCCAAAGCTGTAGCCACAGAAGCAAATAACTCCACATTCTTCTCAATATCTTCCTCTGACCTGGTTTCTAAGTGGCTAGGTGAAAGTGAAAAGTAAGTAGTAAACTTAAGTTTTTCTTTGCTTGGTAGTCATTGTGTCAGTCTATAAAGTGATAGGTTTCTTACATCAATAGGCATTCCAAAAACTGCTGTAATACGGGTGGTATTAATTTCTCTGTCACACTGTTCCCTAGTTCAAAATTTATTTCATAGGGAAAAGAGCATATGTGGCACACATATGGAGAAGGAAATGGCAGCCCCCTCCAGCACTTTGCCTGGGAAACCCCGTNGTTTCTTACATCAATAGGCATTCCAAAAACTGCTGTAATACGGGTGGTATTAATTTCTCTGTCACACTGTTCCCTAGTTCAAAATTTATTTCATAGGGAAAAGAGCATATGTGGCACACATATGGAGAAGGAAATGGCAGCCCCCTCCAGCACTTTGCCTGGGAAACCCCGTGGACAGAGGAGCCCGATGGGCTGCAGTCCATGGGGTCGCAAGAGTCTGCCACAACTGAACACTGTTAGAGTTCCTGTTGATACATTGTTCTATTTTGATGTTTTCATTGTGTGTGTCATTGGCTAATTTTTAGAAATTGAAACTTTTAATTTATTTTTAGGCTAGTTAAGAACTTATTCCAGCTTGCCAGAGAGAATAAACCTTCGATTATCTTCATTGATGAAATCGATTCTCTGTGTGGTTCAAGAAGTGAAAATGAAAGTGAAGCTGCAAGAAGAATTAAGACAGAATTCCTAGTTCAGATGCAAGGTAGTGCTCAGCTGATTTAATTTCTGCCCACTTGTAATCATCTCAGTATAAGTAGTGAAGAGACTTATTTATATATTCACTTATACCAGAAGCAATGGAAGGAAAAAATAGACTTCAAATTTAAATCTTTTGAGAAATCTTTTAAAGAGAATATTAATAGTATTTTCCCACAGTTTAGGAGATTCTACTGTTGGGAATATTTCTATCATATTCTAGTAGTATGAAATATGGTTAAATACAGTTTTTTAAGAGAGAGACTCTCAAGGGGAGGCATTTTTAACAAAGAAATACCACATTCATAAGAGAAGGTACAGATGAGGTTTAAAGAACACTGCAATGACAAATTACCTGAAACTGGATCTATTTTGCTGCAGGAGTTGGCGTGGACAATGATGGAATTTTGGTTCTGGGAGCTACAAATATACCC
Organism: Neotragus pygmaeus; assembly: GCA_006410875.1. Classification (NCBI taxonomy): domain Eukaryota; kingdom Metazoa; phylum Chordata; class Mammalia; order Artiodactyla; family Bovidae; genus Neotragus; species Neotragus pygmaeus. The sequence goes on from SJYV01042551.1 coordinate 1,831, forward strand.
TGGGTTCTGGATTCTGCCATTAGGCGAAGGTATGACAATACAGGGAATACCTTATTTCTAATTACAGTGTAGTAAGTGAATATTAATTCCCATTCTGTCTAGAGAGGAGGCATTCTGATAACTTTGGAATGTTTTCCAGTGTGCTTAAACCCTGCTGACCCCTGACTTGGACAGGAGAGAAAGGCATTCGTTGATGTGTCCTGGGTATTTTCCCTTTGTTACCCTAAATATATATGTTTAATTATGGTGGATATGGGCGCATTTAATGTATTCAGCTTGGCTCTGTATAAAATAATATCTAAATATCTTGCTTAGTTCTTGGAAAAGTAATGTTTAACAGAAATTAAATATCCTCATATGGTAATGTTCTTGATGTAATTTTTCTTTGACGTTAAGGTTTGAGAAGCGAATCTACATCCCTTTGCCTGAGGCGCATGCCCGGGCAGCAATGTTCAAGCTGCACTTGGGGACCACTCAGAACAGTCTGACAGAAGCAGACTTCCGGGACCTCGGGAAGAAGACCGAGGGTTACTCAGGGGCAGACATAAGTGTCATTGTGCGGGACGCACTCATGCAGCCGGTCAGGAAAGTGCAGTCAGCCACTCATTTTAAAAAGGTACGGAGCGCTTGTCTGTCTTTTCGTATAGTTTTAAAATCAAGTTTTGAGACCACCATTGACTTGTCTTCGAAGAATTTTAAGAAGATTTCAGTTTTGTGTAATAAATAAGTGGATTTACATAATGGACATGTCCATTCCACTGAAATAAATTCTCCCAATGTGTTTTAAAACTACTTTGTACGAGTGCTTTGGAAGCATGTTACCTGTACATTTATACCTCCTATCAAAGTAAAAATAATGATAGCTAACAATCGTTTAAATTAACTCACGTGCTTGGCACTGAGGTCTCAACCACTCTCCTCTCGTGCTCCTCCCGTGCACCGCTTGGTCTCATGTGTGACGTAAGCATATATGGTTTGAGAGGGAATTTTGTGCAGTCTTGCCGCTGCTGCTGTTAAGTCGCTTCAGTCGTGTCTGACTGTGTGTGACCTCATAGACGGTAGCCCACCAGGCTCCCCTGGCCCTGGGATTCTCCAGGCAAGAACACTGGAGCGGGTTGCCATTTCCTTCTCCAATGCATGAAAGTGAAAAGGGAAAGTGAAGTTGCTCAGTCGTGTCCGACTCTCTGCAACCCTATGGACAGAAGCTCCCCAGGCTCCGCCATCCACAGAATTCTCTAGGCAAGAGTGCTGGAGTGGGTTGCCATTTCCTTCTCCATGCAGTCTTGGGAGACAGTTTAAGTAACTGTAGACTAGGCAATATGGACCTGCACTGTTGCTGAGGATAGCAATCGCCAGTATGTTCATGAAGGTAGATGTGAAAATCCCAAAACACTGTCAGCAAACCTCATCCATCAGTATATGACAGACTAATACGTCACAGCTCTGATAAACATACGCTTATCTATTGTATGCCATGTGTTACCATGGTAAATAATTTCTTTTAAAAAATGAGGAGCTTGAATTAAAACCTGAATTTGAAGCCTGACTCCACGATTTACTTATTTTATCTACTTTTCCAAATTGTGTTACCTTTTAAGTCTCTTTTTTTGGTCATCTCTTAAGTAAGGATGGTAACACTGCTCTGAAACGGTTGTGTGAGAATGAAAAGAGGAAGATTCGTAACACAGCGGTCATAGTACCTGAGCAGTCCAGTAACTGTTACTCATCTCTTCTTTCGTCATCTCGTTACTGAGAGAAGCAGTTAGCTCGGGACCAGGTTTTATGCCACAGCCGTTGTGTTTCTCCTTAACATCCTCTTTGCCATTTAGAAGGAGCTCAGTCCTTCCCTGCTAAGAGCTTCCTAGTCAGTTCTGTGTATTACTGTTGGGGGCAGCTAATATAGCCCCAAAGCCAGGCCCTCGTTAGAAGGATGAAGGTGAAGCAGCCAGATCTCCCAGCGTCAGGCCTTCTGAATCCCCAATCCAGTAGAGCTCTGTGGCTCCGTCTTCTCTTCTGCTTTTCAATTAGTAAGAACAAGTTTGCCTGTGATTTTATTTATCAAATGTATCAGCGCTAATCTGGGCCCAGAGGTAAGTCAGAAAGTACCATGGTTGAAAAACACAAAAATCCCTGCCACTGAAATTTTTGTGAGAGAAGACACAATAAAATATATAACAAATAAAGTGAAATGTTTATTCTCTGCCCCTACCTTAATCCTAAGGCAGTGTTTGAGACCAATGGTTTTAAACAAGCGCGAAGCCCCTACCCCAATCCTAAGACAGTCTTTGAGACCAATCGTTTAAAACAAGTGCAAGGACGAAGCAGCCCCTGACTTGATATATGTGTGGTGCAAGCTGAAAAATTATGTCACTATCACAGAGGTTCTTTTTCTGGATATTACAAAAATTCTTCACTTTAAATCAGTTATGAGTTATAAGTTCAGCTAGTACTTAAATTACACTCAGCATTTAATTTTGTACTTATATTTGAAGGAGTTTTTGTTGGCGAGACAGTAATTTCACAATAATAAACCACCCAAAGATCACAGAAATTTCTTACTATGGAAAATAGAGTAACTTAAAGGAATTTTTAGGTCTATTTTTTATTAATTTTTATCGATATATTGGGATATAGTTGCTTAACAATGTTGTGTTAGTTTCAGATGCACAGCAAAGTAATTCAGTTATACGTACACATGGATCCATTCTTTTTCAGATGCTTTTCCCATTTAGGTTATTACAGAATACTGAACTCTTTCCCTGTGTTATACGACAGGTCCTTGTTGGTAATCTGTTTTAAATATAGCAGCGTGTTAGGCAGGTCTGTTCTTGGTGTCTAGGATCATTACCACTTAATAGCCATTAGAAAAGAGAAAAGGTATTTTTAGGCACAGGGAATTTTTTTTTAACTTATTTTCTCCCTATGATCATGTAAATAATTTATAAAATTTCAAATATACCATCAAGAAAAACATTAAAATCAAACACAATCTACCCCATCACCTGGAGATAATTGCACTTTTTGTTGTACATTCTGTTTATTTTCAAGAACTAAGCATTTTAATAAAACATGATAATAGTACGTGTTCAGATTTCCTGATAATGGCTTAAATCTTAATATTTATTCAATTTGTTCAAATGAAGATCTCAAATGACTGTTTATTGCAGGTTCGTGGACCTTCACGAGCTGATCCTAGCAACACAGTCGATGACCTGCTCACGCCCTGCTCTCCCGGCGACCCTGGTGCCATTGAGATGACCTGGATGGATGTCCCTGGGGATAAACTTTTGGAGCCAGTTGTTTGCATGGTTTGACGTTTTGTTTGCTTTTTAAAAAAATTTAGTTAACATTATATTTTATAATTTGTCAGATAAACTTTTCAGTTTCATAAAATTTACTTTAAAAATGTTAGTATGATCAGACATGTTTAATAGTAATACATTATAGAGATTAATAGAATCTAAAGTATCAAATAATTATCTTTAAATGTTTTTTTGAGCTTCAAGGAAAATTTAATTATAAGTGAATAAGCTGTTTTTTTAAAACATACAGGTTTCTGACAGTATTCTTACAGTAATACTGTGAAAATGTTTCTCCTTGACCCTCTGATTTAGTAAAACATCCAGAAACACTGTTGTGTGAATCACAGCTTGCATAGCAGTGTTTTTCTGTCTTACTTCTCAAGGCGTCATAGAAAGTTTAAATAATGCAGTACTTTTTTAAAAGCTCTGAAAACAAAATTTTTATAAGAAGTTACATTTCTGTAGTTTATATTGAAGGAATTAAAATATTCATAAAATATTGCATTTCTATAGTTTCTGTTGAGGAAATGAAATAATCTGTAAGACTGCAGGGGGCACAGGTTTGATCCCTGGTGAGGAAACTAAAATCCCATACAGCATGCTGCTGAAAAAGAAAGAAAATATACGTATTTTATTATGAGCGTTCAGTTTTTTCCCCCAAACTTTAAACTTTTTGTTTCGTATTGAGGTGTAGCCAACATGAACATTGAGTTTTAAAATCTTCTCTTAAAGATTTTTCAGATCTATATGTCAAAATTAACAGTAACTTTCACATGGTATGTAGATCTAGATTTATAGACGTGTATATAAGCTTGTGTGTATGTATATAATATATCTGTAAACATCTAGAAATATTTATGTGTTAATTAACCACTACTTATCTGAGAAATTATTTAGAAATCCTTTATTTTTTAAAGCTTTCATTCTTTTGATCATTTTTCCATACTATTTTATGGGAGACATGGTCTAAAAGTTAATTTTTTAATAAATTTTTTATATTGATACATTTTCTTACCATTCTGATGACGATTTTAGCTGATAGTTAAACTTTTTGATAAGTTGATTTTGATTAAATGGTATTATTCTGTTTCACATATGTGAATGAATATATCCCTTCTGAGTTGCATTTTGACAGCCGCTTTCTTAAAAAGTAAACATACAGCCAGAAAAAGGATCGGAGTTTAATTCTGGAGGCCTTGGTCCTCAGGTGAAGAGGACTGTAGTTCCTTGGGTGCCGAGGAGCCTTTGAAGGTTATGATCAGGACAGGACAAGCACCTGAAAGTTTATAAGTAGAGGAATGGCAGAGTCGAAGTTGCTCTTTGCAAAGAAAGGAAACAGGAGAGTTTATCATCAGTAGCCTGAGACACAATGCAGATGTTCAGATTTAACCTTAGGCGAAAGTTAGTAATAATAATGCAGCTGATGAAATGTTTTTTATTCAGTTAAATCGGTGACTAATCCTCCCCCGTTCTTCTTCCTGGCAGTCGGACATGTTACGGTCACTGTCCAGCACAAAGCCCACAGTCAACGAGCACGACCTGTTGAAACTGAAGAAGTTTACAGAAGATTTTGGCCAAGAAGGCTAGACCAAAGGCAGCAGGGACGGCACTCACCATGCGTGTTCTCTCTCTCACAGGCAGTTTTGCTTTTCCTGGATGGCAGTCAGATTATTTCCGGTAAAACTCTTTTACCACGGGGAAATAGAGATCTCACTTCCACGTTCCTTCAAGTTTTATATGTACTTTTGCTCCATTACCAATAAAATCCTCCTGTTAACAAAAATTATAAAATAATGGGCCATAAGAAAATGAGTGATAAACAAAAATATGGGGAAAAAAAATGAGTGATCTATAAATAGCAGAAAAATATAAATTACCCAGTGAAAAGAAAATTAAAATTGATTGACATACAAATATTTTAAATTGTTGGGAATAGTGATCTTTGCAAGGAGCATTCTTTTTTTTTTTCCCCAACTAAAATGAAATGGGGCTTATTTCATATTTTGAAAAAAAAAATCTTAAGCGTCATTCTCATCAAAATAAGATTCATTTGCTTTACTAAAAAAATTTTAAATGCTTTACTCTCAGGGATGGGCAGTAGGACAGCAGAGAGCACTGTGGTCAGGCTTGGAAGGCCCCGGACTGCGTTGTAGCCAAGGAGCTGCTGACTTTTGATAGGGTGGCTTGTTTCTCCATGTAGATTTAAATAGTTTCTATAAAAGCTGCAAGCTTTTTTATATTTAACTAAGTAATACCTTTCACTGTGCAATCTTTAGAGAAAGACTGTCTAAGTTAGGCGATGTCTTGTTTTGAAGAAGAAAATTGTGTCTTTCAATGTCTTTTTGTAGTAAGATTGACCAAAACAGGCAGTGAATAAATATGTACTTTTTAAATAATTCTGTCATGAAATACTGTATGGGAACCTTTGCTTAAAGGAACACACGGCCTCCCTCTGGATTATGGACAGTTTCTTGTATGTGATATCAGGGTGCGTGTGTGTGTATATATATATATATACATTTTTAAAATACAGGATAGCTAGAGTCTTGTCTTTGACCTTTTAAGTTCAGGGAACAGCTTGTCCTGACCACACATATATGTTATCAACATAATGTTTCATGACACTTTAGAAATGAGCTGATAGTCTCCCTAAATAATAAAATGCAGACATGATTTTATGTTATTTTAATACCCTCAAATAAATAATCTGAGGGGGTGTGTCACACACTTGCAGACATGATTCTATGGTATCCTGATACCCTCCAGTAAATCATCTGAGAGGTGTGTCACACACTTCAGCACCAACACTACGTTGTGCCTTGTTCATTTGCATTGGCCTCTCCTTGTAAAGGATTATTAAGTCAGCCAGAATGAGGTAGACTTCCTTAATTTACTATAAAGATCTGCCTTGCAAATGCTATAGAATAACTTGCATTTTAAAGTCTATTTGCACATTCTACATATTATGCTATATGGTTGCCTTGGGGCTTTCTGTACAGATTGTTTTTGTTGATATTAAATGGAAATCGTAGGCCCAAAATACGCTATTCTTACGTGAAGTAAATTGATATAACCTACTGTTGGCTATATTCTGTGTACGCTTCTTTATTTCGGGATCTTCTGTATAGGAGAAAATATATCTAAATTGATTAGATACAAGAGATTATTAAAGATTATTAATTAAAGATGTATCCATGAAAATTCTACTTTAGCCGCCTCAGAATCATACAGTATTGCTATTAAAATCTTGTCATTAAGAGAATTAATATAACTATATTATTATAAACTATATAATAATTGAGTCCAGAATTCTTTGTGAATCCAAAATTTGTTTTGAGGAAGTATTTTACTCCAATTCACCAAATAGTGTGGGAGCGCAGCATGCATGACGGGTGAACATTCTCCCACAGCATGCATGACGTGTGAATATTCTAGAATATTCTCCCACTTAATTCTTCTGTATGCTCAGTGTCTGTGTCACTTTTAGCCATTTCCCACTTTTCTGGTTTTAAAACTGTTTCTAGAATCTATTAATTGTAAACTTATTCTAGAATGGTGGAGCATAGACCATTTCCTTGTGCTCTTTATGGGCAGATAACTGCTCAGGAGGAAGCTGAATGGGCAGGCTCTCTCTGCCTGGATGTTGACCATTAAATTTTTGCTGTTGTTGAGTTGCTCAGTCCTGTCCAGCTCTTTGCAACCCATGGAGTGCAGCACACCAGGCTTCCTTGTCCTTCACCATCTTCCACAGTTTGCACAAACTCATGTCCATTGAGTCGGTGATACCATCCAACCACCTCATCCTCTGTCGTCCCCTTCCCCTCCTGCCTCAGTCTTTCCCAGCGTCAGGGTCTTTTCCAGTGAGTCAGTTCTTCTCATCAGGTGGCCAAGTATTGGTGCTTCAGCTTCAGCATCAGTCCTTCCATTGAACATTCAGGGTTGATTTCCTTTAGGGTGGACTGGTTGGATCTCCTTGCAGTCCAAGGGACTCTCTAGTCTTCTTCTGAGCCAACAAGTAAAGCTGACTTTCCTTTGCAGTAGTGTGGTGCTTGACACTATTTATTATGTTTATTATTTCAAGTGTTTACTTAATAAGGCTTGAAAAAATTAAGGGAGTTAAATCCATATTTATCAACTTCCTAGATTATCTTTGAGAGTTTTCATAAAAGAGATAATTTGAACTTGCTTTGTTCCTGCTGGTCTCCTGCTGTGGTGGTGAGTGTCAGTCTTGGTTCTTGGAGCTGAAATCAGAGGTGTGCCAGAGCTGGCTGACTCCTCTGGCCCCAAGATCCAGATTTTCTTATTCCTGACCACCTGTGGTCGCTGCCTGGGCAGCTTGAAACCTGTCATGGTGGCTATGATCTTCACTGCAGAATCCAGCAAGTTTCCATTTACATGGCGCAGTACAAAGCAAGGACTACAGTTTAAAATACAAAAATTTGTATTTACTGTGTTTACAGAAATAAAGGAGAAAAGTTATGTCTCTGAAGAGTCATAAAAAGCATTTAATAAAATTCCAGCACCATTTGTGATTTTTAACTTTATAAACTAGGGATTGAAGAGAACATCTTATTTTAATACAGAACATCTACCAAAGAAAGAAAAACTCTAACAAAGACCGTACTTTATTGTGAATTATTGAGAATTTGGCTCCCCAGGCATCAGGAGGAAGACCAAAGTGCCTGCTACCCCTCCCCTTGTCAGTTTTGTGCAGGAGATTCTACACAGTTGTAGGAAGAATAAAAGTTTAGGGTTAAAAAGGAAGAAACTCAAATTGTCATCCTCAGGTGGCATGACTCTATATGTAGAAAATCCAGAGTAACAGAATCTGAATTTAACACGAGAAGATACAGGTTAGTAAGTAAAAACTGTATTTCTATATTGTAGCCACGATTAGAAACATGAAAACAAGCCCCACCCCTGCTTCATTTTCCTCTGGACTCACCATCATCTGACACAGTGTGTAAGATACTGCTTTTATTTGTGACGTCACCTCCTCACGTTTGTTCCAGGAAAGCTGGGGTTTTCTTGTCTGTCTTTCTCCTCTGCTGTCCCTTCAGTATCTGGAACAGTACTAGTGCCCAATGGGTGCTCAATAAATATTTATTGAGTGAATGAATCTTTGTATTTTTCCTAAATCTGAATACTGTACAAAGGATGTGTATAATTTTTGCCCCTCTTTCTGTCCCTGCCACCCCTACAACCTTTACTTGTAAAAGAAGAAAATTAGGGATGAAAACATCAAGAATTTGGTGGTTTAGTTGCTAAGTTGTGTCCAACTCTTGTGACCTCATGGACTGTAGCCTGCCAGGCTCCTCTGTCCATGGGATTCTCCAAGCAGGAATACTGGAGCGGGTTGCCATTCCCTTCTCCAGGGGTTCTTCCCGACCCAGGGATCAAACCCAGGTCTCCTGCATGGCAGGTGGATTCTTTACCACTGAGCCACCGGGCAAGCCCACATCAGGAACAATGGCTAAATCTGTGTGATAGAAATATGGACACTTATTAATTTTTTCTTTGTTTTTATCTTTACATATGTTAATTTCCCCAAATTAAAAGTCTTTAAGAAAGAATTGCAGTCAACTTGTCAGCTAGTGACAGGAATTTGTCTCCTCTGGAACCTGATGAAATAACAAAAGGAAAGATTTTAAGGGAAAAGAGACAGGAAGGATATTCAAACAAACGAACTTTAGGGGAATGTTCATCCCCATTGCCTCCAAGGTTGAGGGGACGCCCTCCCTCTGGATCCAGGAACCACAGTGAGGACGCCCTCCTCTCCACCTTGGGTGGCGGACCCCGGCGGGGCCCCGATCCAGGGAGCACGGTGAGGAGGTCCTCAGGTTTCAGGCTCTGCTGAGTAGTCCTTCAGTCTTGAGCAGCACAAAGATGTCAGGACTTTAAAAACAAGGCACAGCAGCGTCCACAGCATCTAAGTAAGTGGATCGCACTCTGGGAGCTAATTATTGTCTGTGGCCTCATGGAACGAAGTGCCCAGTGAGGGGGAGATGTTGAGCAACTACAGGAGACGGGGTTCCATTCCTGGATCGAGAAGACCCTCTGGAGGAGGCAGTGGCCCCCCACTCAAGTCCGCTTGCCTGGAGAATCCCAGANTTGGAATTTTAGTGTCTGGAAGCAGTGGCCGTTACAGAATTTCTCCAGTGGGAGAGACGGGGTGTCTGCAGGGACTCGCGTAGGAGCTGTTTTCTCATGGTAATGAAGCATATGTCCTATTTAGAGAGCAGGTGGCATGGGGACAGTTGAAAGTCTTGAGGGCTCCCCCAAGTCACTCCTTGGAGCCGTTTGTGGTCTTGGTCCAGCTCTCCTCCCCAAAACTCTCCGAGCCTTCTCATCTCCTTCTGCCTAGGGCTCTCATTTTAAATTCACCCCAACCCCAGTGCCTTCTCACATCTTTCCTGGTACCAAACAGGCTTTGTCTTGCAACTCTTTTTTAGTATGACCTTATTTAAAATAAAATGTGCTGGTCCTGGTCCTTTACCTCTGAGGCAGAAGTATAATACTGGAACACAGAGTGACGCCCAATTGGGCTGAGGCTTTACAGTCTGCAGAGCCCTTCTGTGAACCCCTGTGGCGGCGGCCTGGCCTGGAGGCCAGGTCACACACGGGTCAGTGCGGTCTCCACTGGTCCACAGTCCCACAAGCCAGGTTGCCAATGTCACTGAACCTAAACGTGAAGAACCAGGCAGCCTGTTAGTCTGTCCATTCCAAGGGGAGTGAAGAGTTTCTTCTTCTTCTTTAATTTTTTTAAAATATTTTTTTAATATTTATTTGGCTGCACTGGGTCTTAGTTGTAGCATGGGGGATCTTTCGTTGTGGCATGCGGACTCTCAGTTACACCATGGAGGATCAAGTTCTCTGACCAGGGATTGAGCCCAGGCCTCCTGCCTTGGGAGCCTGGAGTCCTAGCCACTGGACCACCAGGGAAGTCCAGAGGTTTTCCTTCTTTTCACCACAAGCCAGGAGACCACCCCCCCAGCACTGCATCTCCTCCTGTATTACCAGCATTCTGTGTCTGGCACCCCAGTTTCAGAGCTTCGTCCCCCAACACATCCCCAGACAGCTCCAGGCTGGACTTCCCAGGACCCCTGCCTGCTGATGGGGCCTGGCAGTTTCACGGCGGGAGTTGCAGTTATGAGAGCCTTAGCAGCTGGGGTGCTTGCCGCCGGGTGTGGTCCTGGACACACCCTCAGGTGGAGGGTGTCTGCATCACCTGTGTGGGCAGGGCTGGCTTCCATCCAGACGGATTGGCCACCTAAAAGAGCCATTCACCACCCCAGAGTTAGTGTTATTTGCTGAGTCAGTGGTGTAAAGAACAACGGTGGTTTGTAGAATGAAGGGTTTCTCCAGCTCCTAGAAGCAAGCTCCACTCAAGTCAGGGAGACAGGAGGTCACAGTGCCACAAACATGGCTCCATTTCTTGTCCACACCGCCACCTAGCATCCTGACCATCCTGTCCTCTCCTGTCCCCATCTTTGTCCTCCTCCATCCATGGGCCCCCGAAGAAGGGAGGAAGCCACTCAAAAGCTTTGACAGTGGCTTTAAAGAAAGCTTCCCAGGTGACCCAGTGGTAAGGAATCCGCCTGCCAATGCAAGAGACATGGGTTCGATCCCTGAGTTGGGAAGATCCCCTGGAGGGGGAAATGGCAACCCACTCTAGTATTCTTGTCTTGGAAATCCCTTGGACAGAGGAGCCTGGTGGGCTGCAGTCCATGGGGTCGCAAAGAGTAGGATATGCATGCACAGCTTTAAATAAAGACCCTTGAGGCTCTGGATATAAAAGGAACGTAGCTGACAGCCGGAGAAAGGCGCAATTGGGAGTGGATGTCCCTGCAGCTTTTCTAATTCACTCGTTTCTCTGCTGCAAATGTAGATAGGGAAGGCATGCCCACCTGGATCCTGGGAAGAAATGTTCTCAGCCTCCCATCTCTCCAGTCGGGAACCTTCTCTAGCTGCGGGCGCTTCAATTATTTTGGGGGGGGTGGGGACATCAGGCCACATGACCCTCGCCCTCCTTCCTCTGTTCCCATGACAGATCGTTAAATCGTTCCACAGGAGCCAGGGCTCGGGCTGAAGGACCGCAGCAGCTGTATCGCGGCAACTGTGCCTGCCTCCGGTTCTGTCACTTTCTTCTGCAGCCCGGCTGCCTAGAAACTTGGTGGAGAAAAGTCATTTTCAGGGCCAGGCGGGGAATCCAAGACAATAAGTATTCCAAAGCTCCCTCCCGTGTCCATACACCCTTTAGAGCAATGCCCCAGTTAGGGCAAAGCTTGCCCGTGGAACGAAGCAGATTGGAGGGATGGGCATTTGGGAGATGATGTAGGTGCTTAGGTTGGCAGGCCAAAAACTAAAGGGCATTACAGACTAAGTGAAAAAAAAATTTTTTTTTTATTTTTATTTATTGATTGGGGCTTCCCAGGTGACGCTAGTGGTAAAGAACCTGCCTGTCAATGCAGGAGACAGATACGGATTCGATCCCTGGGTCGGGAAGATGCCCCTGGAGGAGGAAATGACAACCCTCTCCAGTATCCTTGCCTGGAGAGTCCCCATGAATAGGAGAGCCTGGTGGGCTGCAGTCCACAGGGTCGCAAAGAGGCTGACACGGCTGGAGCGCCTGAGCAGGCCCGCCCTCTCTAGTTGTGGCGCTCGGGCTTCTCGTTGCAGAGCACGGGTCTAGGGTGCGTGGACTCACTAGGCAGGGCACATGGGCTCTGTTGCCTGTTTCACGTGGGATCTTCCTGAACCAGGAATGGGCCAGATTCTTAACCACTGGACCTCCAGGGAAGTCCGACCAAGTGACATTTGATGAGGTCCATGGGACGGCAAAGGGTTGGACACGACTAAGCGACTGAGCACGCAGCCACAGATATCCTCATTTGGTTCTCCCCACACCAGAAGCTTGGAGAAAGGATATAGGAATAGAGAGATCGGCAGGTGACCCGGGAGCACTGAGGGGAGGTCAGGAAGGAGCACTCATAGCCGGGGGCGGCCGAGGCCACTGCTGTGTCACCCAGGGCCTGATCCCACAGAGACTCCTGAGATGGGACAGAGGCCTTTCCAGAACAGTCCACCTGAGAGCCTGCGCCCTGCCAGCTGGACTGCCCCCCAGGGCCAGGGCTGCCCTGCACTTGGGATTGAGCAGGCACCGGGAGCAGAGTGGGGGCCACCAGAGCGGGGCGCTGGCAGGGAGAGGGAGTCGGAGTCCTCAGGGGACCGGCCGCCACAGCTGCAGCCACACGCCCGCACTGGGGGGGAGTGTGCGACAGAGTCTGGTCCCTTGCGCTGCTCCCCACGGGCAGCTGCAGTAGCTGGTGGCTTGTGCTTCTCTCCAGAAATAGTGCTGTGAGCACATGCCCTCCTGTGTCCTGCCGTCTCCCTGTTGGGTTTTGTTTTCTTTTTTTAACTCCCTGGCACGTTTTTTAGTTTTGTCTTCTTTTGTGTTGTCTTCCACTTAATCGACTCTCTTGGCTAAGTCTGGTTGGGGAGCAGTTTTTTAACATTGCACCCCCGAAGGGGAGTGGAGAGAAGGGAGAGAGGAGTGCCCTGTTCTTCTGAGCACAGCGTCCTCTCCTCCAAGGACAGAGTGTTCAGGCGGATATTCTCTTCTCGTAGTCCTAGAAAAGCTGAGTTGGGGGCTGCTGGAGTGTCTCCAGGCCCAGCCATCTGCAATGGCAGGCTCCCGGGAAACCATCCCCTATTAGGGTCTCCTCCAGTGGATGTTGCCTTGGGAGGGCGAGGTGGGGCGCCTAATGATACTTTCTGCAAACCTCCCTAATTACCAGCTGACATGAATTTTCTCAGAGCCTCTGATAGTACCCCCTGATCATACAGGCAGACCTCGAAGATACTGTGGTTCAGATCCAGNATGTTGCCTTGGGAGGGCGAGGTGGGGCGCCTAATGATACTTTCTGCAAACCTCCCTAATTACCAGCTGACATGAATTTTCTCAGAGCCTCTGATAGTACCCCCTGATCATACAGGCAGACCTCGAAGATACTGTGGTTCAGATCCAGACCACATCAGTCAGGAGATTCACAATAAAGCGAGGCGCACACACATTCTCTTTGGTTTCCCAGCACACATAAAAGTTATGTGTTCACTCTGCTATTAAGAAAATCTATGAAGTGTGCAACACATTGTGTCTAAAACAGAAATGTACTTACCTTAATTGAAAAGTGCCTTTTCCTGAGAAGTCCCTGGCAGTCCAAGGGTTATGACTCAGTGCTTTCACTGCTGAAGGTCCAGATTCAGTTCCTGATCGGGGAACTAAGATCCCAACAGCCACTTGGCATATCCTAAATAAATAAATAAATAGTTCCTGATTGCTTAAAAATACCAAAATGATTACAGTCATCACATCCAAGATCACTGATCAGGGACCACCACAACCAACATAACAGTGATGCAAAAGTTTGAAATGTTTCAAGAATTACTAGAATGTGATGCAGACACAAATTAACCACATTCTGCTGGGAAAAATGGTACCAGTAGACTTGCTCGATGCAGGGGTACCACAAATCTTCAATTTGTTTTGAAAAAAAGTGCTATTATATCTACACACCACAGGAAAATGAGGTGTACTTATAAATACCTGATCAGGGAAAACAAGTAGCCCAGGAAGGAGCCAGGAGGTAACGACACCTGGTTTTCAAGGTGATGTGAAGAGGACACGGCTGTGCAGGGGGAAGGTTCTGAGCTGGGGTGAGGAGCGGGTGAGGGCAGGCAGCGACAGTGTGATGACCGAGAGTAGGACTGGGCCAGAGGATGANGGTCAGGTCCTACTGCTTCATTCTTAGAAATGGACAGCTGAGAGCCGTCAGGCATCTGGAGGAGGGCCTCAGGCACCTGAGACGGAGCGACCATCGTGCTAATTTTCATTCTTCTCCTTTTTCTTATGTAATAGAACCTCCTGAATTGTTGCTGGACACGTGAATATTTAGTTAAACACTGTTTCCCAGCTCCCTTTTCAGCTAACGTGGCCAGTGGATATGAAAAGAAAGGGGAGGCTCCTTCGAATTTATGTCCTTAAAAGGAAGCTGCTCAGCGTTCCTTGCTTCCTCTTCCTTCATTCTTGGTGGCGAGCCAGTTTCAACCATGCAGAAAAGAAAAATACTTCGGGAGGATTTGGGAGTAACATGGTAGAAGGTTCCCCGGATGACTCTGAAACAGGGCTACCCATGAGCTACCCACCCTCTTGGACTGTTGAATCAGAGAAAAATAAATTTCTATTTTACTTGAGCCTTTGTATTCAGCATTATCTTTGTTACAATAATTTAACCTCCCACCCAAGAATTCAGTATTATTTAACTCTTTAAAATTACATTGAGAGAAGTAAAATTTCATTTTTAAAAACAAATTTAGTCTCTGAAGTACCTGGATGATAGTATCTAATGCATATTTCCTGAGTTGTTTTACAGGCTGAAAATTCACACCAAATGGAAGATATTAACTACCTGATGGCCTCCTAGAGCCTAAGGACTGATAATGTTAACCCCTGTGNGTACATGTGTCTCTTTCAATTCTCTAGTATCTTATAGCTAATTTTCTACTTCTTTCTTTTGGACTTCCAGTCTTATTCTAGTGTGCTCTTAATGACATAAACTAACAGGAATTCTTCTGCTAAAGGAAAAACATTGTAAAATTTTACGCCCAGCATCTCAGAGGGGAACATTTAAAGGTCGATTATTGAGCTGAGGCTAATAAATACATGAGTGCACCATTTAACTCCCTTTGCTACTGTTTAGAAACACTCCTCTACATTAAATTTGGAACTCCTTACAAAAATCAATAGCANTTTTACTCCCAGCATCTCAGAGGAGAACATTTAAAGGTCGATTATTGAGCTGAGGCTAATAAGTACATGAGTGCAACATTTAACTCCTTTTGCTACTGTTTAGAAACACTCCTCTACATTAAATTTGGACCTCTTTACAAAAATCAATAGTATCTCTATGCTTTTACAAAACCAGATGCTTCTACAAAAATAGTCTCCCTCTTTCTCTCCCAAAAAGGAAATGCAAATCCTGAACATTCTGGACAATGCTGGTTTCTCTTCTAGTTCAGGTTGCAATCTTTCATGAATAATCTGTAACACTAAGAATAAATTGTAAAATTAATACTCCAAACTTAAAAAAGAAAATAAATATATGTAATTTAATGTACGAAAATTATGCAGTATTGAATTAGCCCTTGTTTCTGTGATTGGGATCAGGAATTTAGGCATAGTAAAGATGGTTTATCTTTGCTCTGTGATGTCTGAGGTTGCAGCTTAGAAAATTCAAAAGTTCATTAACTGGTAGCTGAAATTGTTTCAGTTCAGTTCAGTTCAGTTCAGTTGCTCAGTCATGTCAGACTCTTTGTGACCCCANACTCAGGATTTAGAATTTTGGTTTGAGCAGCTGAGAGTGATTTCAGTTGTTTGCTAGACTCGTTGAAGAAACTGAACTTGACCGTCAACTGCTCTGAACTCCAGTAAGGTGATCCCTGAGTTGGGAAGATCCCCTGAAGAAGGGAAAGGCTACCCACTCCAGTACTCTGGCCTGGAGAATTCCACGGACTGTGAGGTCCAGGGGGTCACAAAGAGTCAGACGACTGAGCGACTTAAAAAAAGAAGTGTAAAAGAAAAAATCCCATATCTAGGAAATAGGAGTGCTGGAGTAGATTTATCACGTGAGAACCACTCACAAAACCACACATTCCTGGAAGAGACCGAGAACCCAGCCCCTCGAGCAGGCCACTGATAGGAGAAAGGAGTGAATTCCAGAGTGGTTTCCAGGGCCTTCACTTTCATCGGAGCCGGAGCAGTCTCTCGGTGGCAGAAGTCAAGTAGTAGCGGTGAGCACAGGCCAGGGGGACTTGGTCACCACACTGAGCAGAAGGGCTGGAGTAATAATCAGGCTGGACTTTCCTGCAGAGATTGGGACCAGTGATTCAGTGATGGCAGGGTCCTTAAGACCATCACTAAGGTGCTGCAGCAACAGTATAAACAAAAAACTCCTAGCCTGGTGAGCAGAGGTCTGGCCGTCATAATTTCCATACCTGAATCAGGTCATAGAATCTGTGCCACTTGAAAGAAGTGGAGACTGTGTCTTGTTTAGAAAGGCTTCTGCCAGAACATCTCGGGTTCAGTGTGAGCTTTGGGGCTTCTGCCAGAACATCTCAGGTTCAGTGGGGAGCTTTGCCTTCAGCCTTCCCCAAAAGGTGTGGGGCTGCTTCAGGCTGCTGTGAAATGAAGGAATACTCAGGTTATTGGACCATGACTCTGAGCTAGTATTCTTTTTTTTTTTTTTTCAGAGTTACAGCTATTTTATTTAGAAGATAGCAGGAAAATCCATCTTCAAGGCGTGAGGGCACGTGGATCCAAAGATGCGAAAAGCGCGCCCAAACACGCGGGAGAGGGANCTGAGCTAGTATTCTTTTTTTTTTTTTTTCAGAGTTACAGCTATTTTATTTAGAAGATAGCAGGAAAATCCATCTTCAAGGCGTGAGGGCACGTGGATCCAAAGATGCGAAAAGCGCGCCCAAACACGCGGGAGAGGGAGAGAGCGAGCTTGCTTTGGCTCATCTTTTTGTATGTCCCCGCCCCTGGGCCTGTCCTATGTAAATTGGGCCAGCCAGGAGTGTTGTTTCACCTGAGGTCCTCACTCCGGTCCTCGGGCCTTCCTTTGTTTTATTTTCGCGGGCTTTTCCCTTCCTTGTCTTTTGTGAGGTTGCTCAGTCATGCCCGACTCTTTGCAACCCCATGGACAGTAGCCTGCACCAAGCTCCTCTGTCCATGGGATTTTCAAGGCAAGAGTACTGGAGTGTGTTGCCATTTCCTTCTCCAAAGCTAATATTCTTTACTGGAGAATCAGGAAGCCCTTGTAGTCCACTGTTCAAGAGAGAACTTATGGGGAGGAAGTGATAAGTGCGGTGGAGTTTTGACCGGCCTCTGCACCATAGCAGGCCCAGGGGGACTCTGAACAAGTCAGCTGTGATCAGGGTCATCTTGGCCGTTCGCTGGTCCAGGGAGTGAAGGTTAATGGAAAAGGAAGGGCCCCCGGCACTCCACCCTCCTGAGAAAACAGTGGAGTAGTATTTACAGCCCTAAGAGAAATCCCATAAATTCGTGCCACCGTTCAAGACAGGAAGCAAGCTGGTGTGGTGGTGTCCCGCGGAGGCCCATTTAACTCCTCAGGGTGGACAGTGCAGAAAAGGAGTGAGCTTTATAGAACATCAGGGCCTACCTGCTTACATGCTCTTCTTGTTTGCCTAATGTATCATTAAGATGTATCTGAGATGGTTGAGAATTGAAAGAGGTGTGTTAAAAAGAATACAAACGCATGTTACCTGGTGGCCAGTGGTTAAGACTGGTGCTTTCACTGCTGAGGGCACAGGTTCAATCCTTGGTCAGGGAGCCAAGATCCCACAATGTGATGTGGCCCCCACAAAATAATAAAAAAAAATACTCAAAAAAATAAAAATCCTTAAAGGGATACAGGTATTATATAAGCTTAATCTTACAAAATGGGTAGTAATGCCAGGCTTCAAAAATTGATGGAACAAGAAATAGAGATTTTACAATGGTGAGAGTTTCAAATGTAACCAACAAGAATTCTAAATGGTGATATTTACTATGAAAAATTGGGAGGGAGAAGAGAAAGGTTAATGTAAGTGAGCTAAAAGCTAAAACATCTATCAAAACAGGAAACAATGATGTCTAAGATCAACAAATCAGGATATAATACAATAAGCAGATACGGTGATAACCCCCCAAAATGACTTCAGTTCTCCATTACTGCATTAGGCATTCCAAAACCTCATGGCTTGAAACATGACTTTCTCTCTTGGTGGGTCAAGAGCTCAGGGGAGCTTGGTTGAGCAGCTCTGGCCAGGAGCCTCTTGCGCAGCTGGGGCCAGTGGCTGGAGCTGGGAGCATGTCTGGGACAGCGGACACCTCTCTCCAAGTCTTGGGTTCTCTCCAAGTGATGGGCGCAACACCAGACACACCCAGGAATTGTTCCCATGAGAAGTGTGTAATCTGAATCCAGCCAAACCATAGCCCTGACTGCTGGTTACAGGAAATTCAGGGGAGAGTGAAATAAAGCACATTGTGGGGAACCAGTCCGGCCAAAGAGCCTGTAGGACGTCTGATAGACAGCTGGCCCAGCCTCCAAACAGTCAGTGTCACTACCAAATGGAAAGTTGAGGGGATTTCCTAGGTTAAAAGGATCCTCTAGGCCAGAATACTGGAGTGGGGAGCCTTTCCCTTCTCTAGGGAATATNAGAGCCTGTAGGACGTCTGATAGACAGCTGGCCCAGCCTCCAAACAGTCAGTGTCACTACCAAATGGAAAGTTGAGGGGATTTCCTAGGTTAAAAGGATCCTCTAGGCCAGAATACTGGAGTGGGGAGCCTTTCCCTTCTCCAGGGAATATTCCCAACCCAGGGATCAAACCCAGGTCTCCTGCATTGCAGGCAGATTCTTTACCAGCTGAGCCACAAGGGAAACCCTAGGTTTAAAGAAATTCAGGACAACCCAGAACCTAATGCATGGAAAGAACATTGATTTGAATCTTGGTTTGAGGGAAAAACAGCTGTAACACTGGAGGTAATTGAAGAAATCTGACTACAAACTAGATATCAAATACTTTGGAATTATTATTGTCTTGGATGTGATCGTGATATTGTGATTACACTGGTGTTTGTGGGGCCCTTGTTTTCAGGGGATACACCTGAATGCTGCACATACAGAGATGGGGGAGGAAAGCCCATGATGTCTGCAACTACTTTAAAGCTGCGCCTACCCACATTCACATCCCCACATAGCAAATGTGACTGAGTAAATAAACAGGACTGAAGGGTGAAGGATCATTTCTGAAGGAGATCAAATTGAAGAGTCAACTTTAAAAACATGCAGTGGTTTTTAGAAAATCATCACCAGCTGATCTTCATATTTCCCAAGCACTTAACACAGACCCAGGACTTCCCTGTAAACAAAATCGTGGAACTGTCCTTGTTGTATACAACTGAGCACAATCCTGGTTGAAATGGTAAGGTACTTGAGTGTAGGTATTCCTTGATATGGGGATAGTTGTGTCCTAGAATGTTGTCAAAACTCTAAAACTTATATCCTACTTTTCCAAAGACTTCTATAAAATTGCCAGTGGCTTTTTGAAAGATTTATGGCCTAATACATCCTGTGTTGCAACATTAAAGGCTTTCCTGTACTGGTGAAAGAAATCAAAGAGCACACTAATAGATGGAGAAATATACCATGTTCATGGACTGGAAGAATCAATATAGTGAAAATGAGTATACTACCCAAAGCAATCTACAGAGTCAATGCAATTCCTATCAAGCTACCAACTGTATTTTTCACAGAGCTAGAACAAATAATTTCACAATTTGTGTGGAAATACAAAAAACCTCAAATAGCCAAAGCAATCTTGAGAAAGAAGAATGGAACTGGAGGAATCAACCTGCCTGACTTCAGGCTCTACTACAAAGCCACAGTCATCAAGACAGTATGGTACTGGCAGAAAGACAGAAATATAGATCAATGGAACAAAATAGAAAGCCCAGAGATAGATCCACACACCTATGGACATCTCATCTTTGACAAAGGAGGCAAGAATATACAATGGATTAAAGATGGGACCTAATTAAAACAAATGGGACCTAATTAAACCTAAAAGCTGCACAACAAAAGAAACTATAACCAAGGTGAAAAGACAGCCTTTGGAATGGGAGAAAATAATAGCAAATGAAGCAACTGACAAACAACTAATCTAAAAAATATACAAGCAACTCATGCAGCTCAATTCCAGAAAAATAAATGACCCAGTCAAAAAATGAGCCAAAGAACTAAACAGACATTTCTCCAAAGAAGACATACAGATGGCAACAAACACATGAAAAGATGCTCAACATCACTCATTATCAGAGAAATGCAAATCAAAACCACAATGAGGTACCATTTCANGGGGTTCAGGATGGGGAACACATGTACACCCATGGCTGATTCATGTCAATGTATGGCAAAAACCATGACATAATTGTAAAGTAATTAGCCTCCAATTAAAATAAATAAACTAATTTTTTAAAGAAAAAAGTTACAAAGTATTTCTTACTCTACCCACTTCATTTCAAGACTTCCAGTATCTTAAACTGATGTCATATAACTTTCTCCTGTCAGCTCAGGACTTAATCTGAATATTAGCAAAGGATGCCAGAGATCAGTATAGTTCAAGGCTTGACCTCAAACCTGCTCCACTGCTTTCTAGGACATGCATTTTTCATTTTTTGCCTTATTCCTCATAACTACTTCATTGACTTACATTTCAATAAAGACTACTGAGCATTTTTGCTATACAATTACCAAATTCTTTAAATTGATTTTGTTTTCCTGTCTAAGGTTCTGCCCCTGGACCTTGGTCCCCAGGACAACCTCTGCTCTTTTTGCCACATCAGTGCATCACACTCTGCTATCATCTAAGCTTCAATATCCATCTGCCAATCTGTTGGGGTCCTGCCCATCTTCAAATTACCTGATATAGAGGCAAGATTTTATTCTAAGGGATTGGTTTGCTAATAAAGTGCTTTTTAAACCTGACTAAATATTGTGAGCTAGACAAAATTTAGAGTCCACCAATCTGATGCTTTCATGTGAAACTGAAACTTAGAACTAAGTGGGGAGAGAGACAACATGTGAATTTTAGCCATGGTGAACATGTTCTGAGGCAAACAGCTGTACTGACAGTTTACCAATTTGGAAGAGGACAGTAAGTAGTTCCAATGGCGGCTTGGCCATTTTATGCATTGTAGCTTTGTGAACATTCTTGGAAGCTCAGCATAGAGCCCATTTATTCAACCAATGATTCTATGAGCTCTTTAATATCTGATGATTAAAGCTTCCAAAAATTGTTGGTTCAAAGTGCCCTTAGTTTTTCAGTAATTTTTTTGTTTGTTTGTTTGTTTTTTTTCCCCAAAGAGATACTGAAATTTAAAATCCATGTTCATAGATGTAATCTTCAGCATTCATATTATGTTTCATTTTTTAAATAGGTCAAAATAGCTTAACTGTAGTATTTTCTACAATGTCCAATACATATCAGTGTGCTGGGCTCAAAAAATTTAAGCTATCATTTGGCATCTCTCTGTGAATTGGCTACCTTCACAGTTGCACCAGAGGGTGCTTTGGCCAGACTTTGGGAACTGTGGCCCAATGTAAACTGCATTCTGTTCAGACTAGGATAGACTCTGTTTACTCAGCATTTTCAATGTTTCTAAAAACTCTCTAGCAAACATTATTTGTTCAATATAGTTAAACAGAGTCTGTATTTGCAACTGAATCTGGACTTATACATTGCATTCTTGAAGTAGAAGAGGAAGGTGCATTTTGAGAAGATAGTACCTTTTCCAAACAGCACATGTGGCAGAACTGGGATTCTAAGGCAGGTAATATTACTTAAGGACTAATAGCAGTAATCACCATTCCATCTTATACCCAGCTATGTGAGAGGAAAATGAAGCTCAGTGAAATACACTTACAAAGTTGAAATCACTCACTTTCACAGTTGTGGTGATGCGTTTTGAAGCCGAATATGTCTAGTGCATGTTAGTGTATGTGTGTGTAAGTCAATTCTAGCTTGCCAGGTTCCTCTCTGTCCATAGGATTCTCCAGGCAAGAATACTGGAGTGGGTTGCACGCTCTTCTAGGGGATCTTCCTGTTTCTTAGGTCTCCTCATTGGTAGGCAGGTTCTTTACCATTACAGCCACCTAGGAAAGCCCCCTTATAATATTCTACCCTTACTATCATTATTTGGTAATAAGGGGGCATTTTTTTTTCATTCAGTAGTTATTAACATGTAAAAATCTTCCCATGCCTCCTACTTCAAGGAATTTTTAACTTAAATTACAGGACATAGTAATAATTTTTAAGCACTGCTTCAACCTCATTTTGAGAAGAGGACACTGATTGGTTTTTCATGACTAACATCAAAGTGACCATTCAATTGTTTATGAAAAAGACATAGATTTCTGCCTTCACTTTACATATTTAATACAGTGAACTAGAATAATTAGATTTCAGGTTTCTACTAGGAATGTTCTTGGATATAAAACTCCATTTGGGGACTTTCCAGTCAGTCCAGTGGTTAAGCGTCTATACTTACAAAGAAGGGGTTCAATCCTTGATCATGGAACTAAGATCCCATGTGCTCACAGTGCAGCCATTTTTTTTAAAAAAAAATGAAAACTATTTATTTTGAACCAATAAAAGATATGCAATCTAAAACATGAAAATTTTCCCATGTTTTGGGATTCTCTTTTGTTTCCAGATTTCAATACTTTATAATTTTAAATCTCACTTATATTTTACTTGCTCGAAATTACTCTTCTAGCAACTTCTTGCAATGTGTTATTCCTAATGAACTCATTTGCATCTGTGCCACTACAACTGTTACAGATTCTTAGTTTTCTTACTTGGGAGAACAGTTTTATTCTAGCAATCTTCTCTGCTGGGTAAAAACTGAGGGCAGGAGGAGAATGGGGTGACAGAGGATGAGATGGTTGGATGGCATCACTACTTCAATAGACATGAGTTTGAGCAAGCTCCAGGAGATAGTGAAGGAACAGGGGAGTCTGGCACAGTGCAGTCCATGGGGTTGCAAAGAGTCAGACATGACTTAGTGACTGAACAATGACAGTTTTATCTAAAATTTATGTTCAATGCCCTTAAGAATTCTCAACTTAATTATACAAGTTACTAACAGAAATATT
This sequence comes from Neotragus pygmaeus, assembly GCA_006410875.1. Classification (NCBI taxonomy): domain Eukaryota; kingdom Metazoa; phylum Chordata; class Mammalia; order Artiodactyla; family Bovidae; genus Neotragus; species Neotragus pygmaeus. The sequence goes on from SJYV01042551.1 coordinate 24,909, forward strand.
GAAGTACTAGATATCCTTCAAATGTTGAACTGATCCTTTTTATTCATGGATTCTGCGTTTAACCTCAAACTCATTTTCATAGACATGTACAGAGTGAAAATTTGGAGTCCCCTGTACACATATATTTAGCTGAGGCCAAACAAGGCAAAGCTCTGCCTTCTTGTTTTAGCTCTTATACTACAAACAAATGTCATTTTTGTGGTTTGCTTAATGCCATGGTTTTCACCTTGTTGTGCTTTCTGTCAGTGGTTTTGCTATTTAAAATGACCCCCTAGTTTAGTGCTGAAGTGCTATGCAGTGTTCTTAAGAGCAAGAAGACACGGATATGTCTTTGCAGAGAAGCTTAGTTCAGGCAAAAGTTATAGTGGGGTTGGTAGTGAGTTCAATGTTACAGAATCAACAATATATCTAATAAGGTGGGTGACTTTAAACAGAAACAAACATAAAACAAGTTTATGCATTGATTGATTGGAAAAATATTGTGACCAGAGGCTCACAGGAACATAAACCTATATTTTCCCTTGAAGCCATGTTCAGTATTCACTAATCCATTGTTAATGAAGATTTTATAGAACAAAATTACCACAAATAATGAGTCAAATGTATTAGAAATTAGTTTTTCTTCAATCTAAAGCTGAAACTTACTGAATCATTAATGAGATTTTTCTGTACCTGATCACTTGTTACAGAATCTGAGATGCTCTCAGATATCCATTTATTTATTTAATAAAAAGGATCATAGTAAAATATTTACTAAAACTAAACTGCATCACTTAGTTCAGTTCAGTCGCTCAATTGTATCTGACTCTTTTCGACCCCGTGAATTGCAGCACACCAGGCCTTCCTGTCCATCACCAACTCCTGGAGTTTACCCAAACTCATGTCCATTGACTTGGTGATGCCATCTAGCTAACTCATCCTCTGTTTTCCCCTTCTCCTCCTGCCCCCAATCCCTCCCAGCATCAGGGTCTTTTCCAATGAATCAACTCTTTGCATGAGGTGGCCAAAGTATGGGAGTTTCAAGTGCATCACTAGTAATTTACAAAAATATGACCATCTGATGTGAAGAACTGACTCCTTTGAAAACACCCTGATGCTGGGTAAAATTGAAGGCAGGAGGAGAAGGGGACGACAGAGGATGAGATGGTTAGATGGCAGCACCAACTTGATGGACATGAGTTTGACTAGACTCCAGGAGTTGGTGATGGATAGGGAGGCCTGGCGTGCTGCAGTCCATGGGGTCATAAAGAGTCCGACATGACTGAGAGACTGAACTGAACTGAACAGTTATCTAATAATTATCTGTCTGTGGCTTCCTCTATATATGACATAAAATTCAATCAGATATGGCAAAAAGATATAAATTTGACTCTACAATAACCTCAGATATGCAGATGACACTACCTTTATGGCAGAAAGTGAAGAGGAACTAAAAAGCCTCTTGATGAAAGTGAAAGAGGAAAGTGAAAAAGTTGGCTTAAAGCTCAACATTCAGAAAATGAAGATCATGGCATCCGGTCCCATCAATTCATGGCAAATAGATGGAAAGACAGTGGAAACAGTCTCAGACTTTATTTTTGGGGGCTCCAAAATCACTGCAGANAGGCAGATTCTTTACTGCTGAGCCAGCGGGGAAGCCCAGCTGGCTGTGTCATCATGGTCAAATTACCTAAACTTTCTCACCCACAGAATGAGGATAACGATAGGACTTATCTCACAGGGTTTTTGGGTGAGCATTTCATGAGTTAATACATATAATGTCTTCCGATTTGGACTGGTTTCGAATGTGGACTCTGACGCCAGGCTACTTGAGTTTACATCTCAGCTCCATTATTTAGGAGCTAAGTGGCCCTGCACAAGTTACCTAACTTACCAGTGCCTTGGTTTCCTCCTCTGTAAAATGAATGTGGCCAGAGAGTACCTAACTTAAACAGCTTTTATGAGGATTTAATTAGTTACGTCTGTAAAGTACTTCAAGCAGGGACTGGCAATAATGAACTCTCTCTCTTATCTCTTAGGACTCCAGCTACGCAAGTTAAACCTATTCTCTGTTCCACTTATCTTTTTCTCTCCTTTTTCATCCCTTTTGGCGCTTAAGTCAGGTATTTTGAGCAAAATTAAGGATGATGTAGGTAGGGTGGATTAGGTTGAAATGACACCCCCTTCCCCAACAAAATCCTTAAAATAGATACACATATACACACACACTAGATAACACAGCCAGTATCCACCCTTGAAAACAAGGTAAATCACCAAATATCTGATCTTTCTTCCAATTCGTTAAAACAAAAATAAATATTTACAGGTACTTTGTTGTCTAAATAGAGAATTCTGTGCACTCTCACAATAAAAAATAACTGAATAAATGAGTAAATACTCTATACATAGCACGTATTTGACACGTGTTTGTTGTACTTATTAACTGTTATATGAGAGGAAACTGAAACTTGAGGAGATTAAATAACTTTTCAAGGTTATATATNAGTGGTACATATACACAATGGAGTATTACTCAGCTATTAAAAAGAATACATTTGAATCAATTCTAATGAGATGGATGAAACTGGAGCCGATTATACAGAGTGAAGTAAGCCAGAAAGAAAAACAGCAATACAGTATACTAACACATATATATGGAATTTAGAAAGATGGTAATGATGACCCTGTATGAAAGACAGCAAAAGAGACACAGATGTGTAGAGCGGACTTTTGGACTCTGAGGGAGAGGGAGAGGATGGGGTGATTTGGGAAAATGGCATTGAAACATGTATACTATCATGTAAGAAACGAATCGCCAGTCTATGTTCGATGCAGGATGCAGGATGCTTGGGGCTGGTGCACAGGGATGATCTGGAGGGATGATGTGGGGTGGGAGGTGGGAGGAGGGGGTTCATGTTTGGGAGCTCATGTACACCTGTGGCGGATTCATGTCAATGTATGCCAAAACCAATACAGTATTGTAAAGTAAAATAAAGTAAAAATAAAAATTTTTAAAAAAGTGAGTTGCAGGGTATGTACATTTTCAAGGCTTTGCTGTATTGACACATATTCCTCAAAAACCACTGTGCTAATTTATTCTCCTCCAGTAGTATAAGACAGCATTTCTCTGAACCTTTCCTAACACTGTGCATTTATTATGACTAAGAGAATATTTTGCCACTTTGATTTTAAAAATAGCATCTCACTGTTTAAGTGGATTTATTTTATTTCTAATGAAAAGTTATATACTTGTTGGTCATTATTTTTTTGAAAATTACTAAACATTATTATCCAGTAGCCAAAAATACAAAGTTGTTATTCTGCTTTTTCAGTTTTATATGAGAGAAATAAAGGCACTTAAGCAGTGGAAATTAGATTCTTGCAAGTCCCTATGAAGAGTATATAATCTGGAAAAGCAGAAGAGAGCTGAAAGCTGAAACTTAGGGTTTATCTTGAGATCTGTCAACTAATTAATTAGTCACTTAGTTCTGCTATAAAGTGAGACTGTCATCTCTTCGTTCCCCTCGCATACAATAGCCTCTCAATAAAGATGTGTGAATCAGTTAACTGCTATTTGTTGTAGGTAGATAGAGGTAACCCATGCTTGCTGCTCTAAGTATAAAAGCCTACAGTTCCTATTGAGGACAGCAACTGATTTTTCCAAGGACTGATTGTTTCTACAAAATTCTTTTTTTTTTTTAAACAAGGAATCAAAGATGAACAATGGTGTACTGACGTTTTACGTATTGTTACCATGCTATGTATGAATAAGGCTACTCAGGTTAATCTAACATATAGCTAATGAGACTTCTGCTCTTGTAATAATGGATAGAAAATTGGGCTGACCATCCCACTTACGGCAACTAGAAAGGGTGGAAAATATTTTAAAAATCCAAAGGTATCAGAGAGCACGTGAGTATTTTTTTTTTTAATTAATAGACCAGGATCACTGAGAAGATGGAGGCCCTAGGAGGTGGACTTCATGTTTTGGGCCACTGCACTCTTCAAACTTGATGAGTTTCCTGCACTCATCAAAATTGAAGGAAGCACTTCAGAGGCTGATGGGTATTTTGACAGCCTTCCAGAAGTAGGGGAAGAGCCTGTCTAATGGGAGTAGACCTGGTGAATGCCCCTCACTTTGGTTTGAAGCCCTCTACACCCCAGGGATAGGGGTAAACCAGAAGTAGGAAGAGAAAGGCTTTCCTAGGGGATTGTAGCTCAGCTTCCAATTATCCCAATCACTGCAAATGGTGACTGCAGCCATGAAATTAAAAGACGCTTGCTCCTTGGAAGAAAAGCTATGACCAACCTAGACACCATATTAAAAAGCAGAAACATTACTCTGCCTACAAAAGTCAAAGCTATGGTTTTTCCAGTAGTCATGTATGGATGATTGAGTTGGACTATAAAGAAAGCTAACTGATGATTTTGAACTGTGGTGTTGGAGAAGACTCTTGAGAGTCCCTTGTACTTCAAGGAGATTCAACCAATCCATCCTAAAGGAAATCAGTCCTGAATATTCATTGGAAGGACAGATGCTGAAGCTGAAACTCCAATACTTTGGCCACCTGATGCAAAGAACTGACTCATTTGAAAAGGCCGGCCTTGATGCTGAGAAAGATTGAAGGTGGGAGGAGCAGGGGATAACAGAGAATGAGATGGTTGGATGGCATCACCGACACAACGGACATGAGTTTGAGTAAGCTCTGGGAGTTGGTGATGGACAGGGAAGCCTGGCGTGCTGCAGTCCATGGGGTCGCAAAGTGTTGGACACGATTGAGTGACTGAACTGAACTGACCCTAGAGGGGGGGCTTCCTCAAACCCTTGGCATAAGCAATCAAAAACCCTCTCTACATGAAAATATCATCCTAAACTTGAAATTGTTTCTACAAACAGTTTGGCTACTGTAATATCTTGACTACAATAAAATATAATCAAGCACATGGAAGCAATGAAAAACCAGAAAAAAAGACAATAGGAACAGTCCCATAGAGGATGGTGACATTGAAGTTTTCAGACATAAACTATAAAGTAACTCCTTTTTCTATTCAAGGATATATACACGGTTTGGAAATTTCAGCAGATACCTGAACATGTGAAAAAACAAGTGAATTCTAGAATTTTTTTAAAAATCCAATAACCAAAATTAAGAATTCAATGGAAAGAATAACTAACAGATATGTAAGACTGCAACCCCAAATCGTATACAACATTACTGATAAAAATTAAAAGAAAATAACTTTATTAAATTTATTGGGCCATAAAACTGCAGTCCACAGCCAAATGGCTATATAATTGTCTACATAATAGCCTCAGTTTTTCTTCTAAGAGACAAAGCCTGAAATATGTATTATCTGGTCTTTTAGGAAAAAAGTTTGCTTACTACTGGCTAATATTGTAAAGATGTCAACTTTTTCTCCAAATTTAGATATAAATTTAAATCTCAATAAACCCCAACTTTTAAATTTTTTTTGCAAAGTTAAACAAACTGATTTTAAAAGTTATATGAAAATGCAAAGGACTAAGAATAGCCAAAGAAATCATGGAGACAAACAAGAGGGGAGAATTCTTCTATTAGACAGATATCACAGCTTGTCACGTGGATAGATGAAAGACTAACAGAACAAAATAGCTCAGAAATAGACCCATGTATATGGATGCTTGATTCATGACAAAAGTAGGAGTAATGATTTTGGCACAAGGAGGGCTTATGCAATGCTAATAATGTTCCACTTTTTAAAATTTTGCATAGCCATTATGTAACAAATTATTAAGTATGGTACACATCTTTTGTGCACTTTCCAGAATATATGTTTTTATAATAAAGTGGATTTTATAAAAATGTAACCAATGAATGATCCTATTTAAAAAAAAAAGCTTATCTTCCTAAACATTAGATTCTTAGATCCTTCAAAATTAGATTACATTTCTTGTCTATTATCTACTAAACCTATATACATTTAAAAACTAAACCCTTGATTCTGCTTGCTCACCTCCAAGGAAGGTAAGTTCTGTAAGCATAGGGACCAAGAATATTCTGTTTACTATTACATGTTTTATGTCTGGCTCAATGTCTGCTGCATTTTAATAATTTGATAAATACTTGTTAAGGGAATTCAAACTTCATTGGATGTTATGCTATTTTAAGGAGACTAATTAAAAGTATTCATGCGAATTTTAAAAATGGGTAGAGATTAGAGTGAATTATATTTCTGATGCAGGAATAGTGGGTTAGAAATTAGGTACTGCACTTTTTTCTAATGCCGTTTGACAAAGACATGAAAACAAACGTGGTACAAGATCATGCAGAGTGTTCATCAATGTGGCCATGGGTTTTGGCTAAGTCCTCAGAGGGTAAGAAAGTAAAGGTGTTAACGTCAGTGGTGCCAGTCTTTCAATTGTGATCAAGGATTCCCGAATGTGTTTAAATGTCAGAATTTAGGGTTGAGTGACAGAAGTGTCCACTAAATTCACTTCATGACTGTTGAAATGTATTTTGCTTCATATGGAAAGAATGTTATCCATGAGTAGTTTGTAGCCTATGACATAAACTATATGAACCCCAAAAATGAGATTATGACAAACAATTCTAATTTGATATGCTAGGAATATGTCCTCTGCCACAATTAGTGCAGGGTCCCTAGTGACCCCAGACAATCTATTTCAGATTAGGGGTCAGGATGGAACTGTGACCTAGGGAACTAGTGAGAATATGAAATGTGGGCTGGAGGCTTACGGCTGTAAGGAGGTGACGGGGAAGTGATCAGTTCCCACAGGTTTATACATTATCTTTTCCTCCCACTTTGTCCTGAACAAGCTCTGGTATGAGATGTGAAATAGGGGTTGGGTGGCTATGGGAGTTCTGTTTTAGGGAGAAGTTGCCCCAGTCAAAGGGGAGGTAAAGTTCAAGATAAAACAATAGGGCTTTCAACAGAAAGTGAGCTCACCCAACTTGGGCAACTATAATAAGGCAACCACCAATTGTAAGTAATCAGTCATTTGAAAGCAGGTACTGCCTGTACAGCCTTGGCACTGGCTTAGGAACAAATAGCTGAGGCATGGTCCTGCTGTCTCCCTACCTTGATTCTTTACTGCTGCAAGAACAGGATACTCTTGTTCCCACAAAGCCACTCCATCTTATTTTGTGTGCTCCCCGCCACCTCACTCCTCTTGCCCAGCAATTCCATGTCATTTAATTGCTGTGTGGTGAGGAAAATCGTATATATATCAAAAGGATGCAGACTTACCAGGTTCCTTAGATTGCTTCAAAATTAGAGTTAACCATGGACCTTTCCTTCTGAACTTTGATGTGTCTACAACAGCACTGGAGGTGAGATATGAAAATAAATGGGGGTGTGTATGAAAATAAATAAAGGAAACGTCATCTTAAATGGAGTCAGGAAGTCTTGAAAAGGGAGCTCTCACCAACTTGCCACTTATTGCAGTCTGCATAACTAGCAGCAAGAAGGAAGATAAGAATATTACTTTTCTTCTGGTATAAGGGAAGATATTTTTCACAGAGCAATTTTATCTCTTGCTTTTAAGGAAAAGGAAGGGAGACCCCTACCTGACCTACTGGCAATGCACTACCACTCACACCCAGAGAAACTGCATAACATCCGACCCTGGCTCTTTTCCAGTGAACGTTTGTTCAAAACAACTCAAGCGTTTCCTTCTAAAACCTAATAAAGGCAGGTCCCTTCTCCTTTGTTCTCCAAATTTGTCTATGATTCACCAAAGTTTGCCTGTCCCGAATTGCAATTCTCTGCTATTCCCAAACAAACCCATTTTGCTGATTAAATAATTGGCTGCTTTATTTTTGTGTTTGATGATACCTGCTGCTGATCAAATGTTCTTTCAACTGCAACACATATTAACTATGACATCTAGTTTTGATATAAATTTGCTTCGCAAGAAACTGGGAATAAAATCGCATAAAATGTAATATCTCTCAAATCATTTGTATATAGACAATCCCATTCTCTAATAGTCCCTAGAACAAATTTTACAACGTTTATTCAGTGAATTCATTAAGTCAGTAAACACTGAGAACCTACTAGAAAACAGGATTATGCTGGGCACTATAAAATAAAGACGACTAAAGATATAGCTGTCGTCCTCAAGGACGTAAATTATTTGGTGGTACAAGTAAACAGATTATAACACTATGTGATAGCTTTGTTGTTTATTTTGGCTTTACTACAAAATTGCAAATCCCTTTGCAAATCAGAATGCTATCCTATTTCTTTGTACTCAAGTGCACGAGGTAGTGTTGGGCATAAAGCAGATGTTCAATAAGCACACATTACTGATCATTTCTGTTCAATTTTAAAATCACTTATCGAGTGCCTGCTTCTTGGAACAGAGAGGGTACTGCTAGGTATGTAATAGCTATCGCAGTGATTATATGCTGTCACAATGAAGATTTGGGCTAACTGATACACTAGCTTAAAAGTTTCACCTTCATCCAATCAATTCATATTTTCCTAAGTGGTTATGCTACTTCATTCCATAAAAACACAGTTTTGCTTTTCCTAAAATCTGATTTACATTTTCTCCTCTAGCAGCTTTCAAGGGAGTCTCGGCCCAGGCTTGAGCTTACACGCATGCGCACACGCCACCGCCTGGCGCAGAGCCCCCGCCCGCGGGCACCTCCAACCACCTGCATCCGTTGCACGGCGGTTGGTTAGCGGCGAGCCGGCGCCATGTCCGCCTCGGGAGTGGCGGTGTTGTTGTCCTTGCTGAGCTGTTGCGGCTCGGCCCTGTGGAGGTAGAGAGACGCCAGTCGCGGGAGGGGGCGTCCCTGGGGCGGGGCAGGCGGGGCCCTATCCCTGCGCCTTAGCGTCCCGGGGCCTGGGGCTCCGGTGGACCGCGGCCTCGTTCCCCAGTTCTGGCGCCAACACCGGCTCCCCGCCGCCCGTTCAGTGTTTCCAGTGAGTGAGGGCGGGAAGTGAGGGCGCGCAATTGGAGCAGGGAACGGCACCCTAACGGCGACCACTTCAGTCTTCTTGCCTGGGAAGTCCCACGGACAGAGGAGCCGGATGGGTTATAGTCCATGGGGTCGCCAATAGTCGGACACGACTTAGCGACTAAACCACAAACAACAACAAATTAGGGTTCAGCTGTCTCCCCAAGTTCCCGCCTTAGTTTCGCGTTGCTGTCACGTGTCGGTTTCCTGGACAGCAGGTCCCACTCTGAACCCCTTTGCCAGAGAGAAGCACAGAGAGGAACAGAAAGTCTCCACCGGGAGTGAGGGTGGGAGCGCTTCACTAGGGTAACTAGGTAGTTGATGGTTTATGTTAGGTAGTTGTGGTTGAATGATTTGTGAGAGGGTGCTTTTAAAAGGTGCACAAAGGAAGAATATGTAATACCCGCAGAAAGTGGGTTGATAATGAGGAAGGAAAACTTTAAAGTTTGGAGGGATCCTCCATGTAAGTTTTTTGGTCAGCATTAGGTGGCTGCTGGATTGGAAAGTGTATCAAAATATTTTGCATTTTTATCACAGGTTAAAACACAGATAGTTAACTGGAAAAATCACATTTTGTGAATATTCTGTTTATTACCTTATAATCCAGGTGGCGCTAGTGGTAAAGAACTCCTAACACAGGAGACATAAAAGACTCGGAATCTGTCCCTGGGTTGGGAAGATGCCTGGAGGAGGACCTGGCAACTAACTCCAGTATTCTTGCCAGGAGAATCCCGTGGACAGAGGAGCCTGAAGAGCTACAGTCCACAGGGTCGCACAGCGTCAGACATGACTGAAGTGACTTCAGTTCAGTCACTCAGTCGTGTCTGACTCTTTGTGACCCCATGAATCGCAGCAGGCCAGGCCTCCCTGTCCATCACCAACTCCCGGAGTTCACTCACACTCAAGTCCATTGAGTCAGTGATGCCATCAGCCATCTCATCCTCTGTC
>SJYV01042552.1:0-50508 GCA_006410875.1 Neotragus pygmaeus
GCACTGGGATGACCCAGAGGAATGGTACAGGAGGGGGATGGGAGGGGGGTTCAGGATGGGGAACACGTGTACACCTGTGGGGGATTCATGTTGATGTATGGAAAAACCAATACAATATTGTAAAATAATTAGTCTCCAATTTAAATAGATAATTTTATATTTTAAAAAATAGCTTGGTGTGATTTCAGTGGGTAACTTTGAAACCAACAGCCTAGACATCTGTTTCATAGTCCTGGCCCTGCTGTTAATTTTCTCTGTGACACTGGAGAAATCACTTCATTTCTCTGTGTTTCAATTTTCTTAAGAAAAAAAAAAAAGTACTGTTAAAAATATTTCAAGTTTTGAATTGTAGGATGCCAGAATAGAAAGACACATTTTATCCAAACTTTTAGTTTATAGGTAAGTAAACAGAGGTGCAATCAGGTGAAAAAGATACACCACAGAACTCGTAAGTGATAAGACTATATAAAATCCAGGTTTCTGGATTGGGAGTACAGCGTTATATTTAGAAGGTCAATGAAGTCTTATATCAGCCATGGGGTTCTGACAAAGACACCAGGCACCAAGAAGAATAGCTGGATAAAGGAGATACTGGAAAGAGCTAGTTGACCAACTAAACATTTTTAATTTTTACCTTTGGCTTTGTTGGGTAATTAGAATAGAAAAAAAGGAGTCCAAAATGGCAGTGAAGAAAAACAAAGAAAGGATAAAGCCCATGAAAATGAAACAAAAGAAAATCTGTGGACCGGAGTGAGAACCTTAGGTGAAACAAACATGCCCTTCTTGGCTAGCCCAATTGGCACAGGGCAGGCTCAAGGGGGAGGAGACAAAACATATAAAAATAGGAAGCCAAGAAGGACTGAGACCTCTCCTTTGGAGTTGGCCCATCTTCATGCCTCAAGGGTGTACTATCCTCTGCTTGCTGAGTAAAACTGAACTGTAACCAAGCTGTAACACTGGGGCACCATTTCAAATATTTGCTGCTGCGAGACAGAACTGAGAAAATTACACTCTCCCAGTATATCATCCAAGTCATAGCACCAGATATGTTGGGGGAGTGTGTAAATTTCTTCAGTTCTATCTCGTGGGAGCAAAGATTTGAAATGGTGGACCAGTGTTACAGCTTGGTTACAGCTCAGTTTTATTGGCAAGCAGAGGATAGTACACCCGGATAGTACACCCTTGAGGCATGAGGGCAGGCTGACCCCAAAGGAAAGGCCTCAATCCATCTTGGCTTCCTCTTTTTATACTTTTTGTCTCCTCCCCAATGAACCTGCCCTATACAGACTGGGCTAGCCAAGAAAGGGGCGTGTTTGTTTCACCTGAGTTTCTCACTCCGGTCTGCAGATTTTCTTTTGCTCCATTTTCATGGGCTTTTTCTGTTCTTTATCTTTCTTCACCGCCATTTTGGACTTCTTTTTCCTATTCTAAGTACCTAATAGCTTCTTGTTCTGTCTCACTCTTTTTTTAAAATAATAATTATGATGAATGTGTTCAGAATGTGTATAGGTAACTTGGCTTACAATTGGTTAAAGAGCTAGCAACAAACCTGACGAGTAGCCACAGCAGACTCCAGGAGGCCATGTTTCCTGAGCAGATTCTGTACATCTGCTAGGCCTTTCCCATAATCCTGAGATCTAGCCTGCCATTCCACTTCCTCCAGCCATTGCATCAGGTCTTCTGCATTATTTTCAAATTGCAGCTGCTTATTTGCTTCATACAACTGGATCCCTAGGAAAGACATCAAGTATAAGACAGGTATCATAACTAATCCTTATTATATGCTATTACAAGTTATACCAACTTAAGGAATAATATAATGTTTGAATAGTCCAATGGGAAAAATATAACTAACATGTGATTACATAAGAAATTACCATTAGCTTGTAGGATTCAGATAGGATTTGCTTCTGAAGATAGCAGTATTCTAAAAACAGATATAAACAATACGTTCATTTCTTGTTGAGGAATGGGCCTATGTTAGATTTTTAACTATCTTGTCACTTGTTATTCTCTATTGAGACCTCCCTTTCAAAGGGATTCAAGCACAAACAAGTCATTTTCCAAGAAAAGAATAAAACTTGGGGTTAACTCAGTTTAAAATTTTGAAGTATCTTTTCCTAAATATCTTCCTCATAGTTTTGCTAGCCATCAGCCACCTCTGCCTTAGTGCCTGTTCTTTATCACAAACCACACCCTACAAGTTTCTCTTCCAGAAAGTATCTTGATTAGCTATTGTTCTCAGCTAAATTCTTTATTACATAATCTTATAGCAATCATTTGCATTATTTCTGTGAAACAATTACTAGGACATGAAGTAACAGCAACTTCTTGTTACAGTCAAGTTGATTTTTTTTTTCCTAAAATAAAAATCAGGATATCCAAAAAATCAGTATGATATATCTTTTCTATAACCAGGACAGAGGCATGTCTTTAGATAATGTTTATAACAAATGGACTATTGACAGAAAAAGCATCATTGTTTGTGTTAATTATGATGATTGATTTGTTTTCCAAAGTGAGAAGTGAAGTCAAATTTAAGTAGAGGCTAGTCAAGCAGACATGGAATTTTCTAAGAGCTTATAACAGAACCTGAATATGCCAAGATAGGTGAAAAAAGCAAGCCATCAAGCCTTTTCATAGGAATAAAATATCATGGGAACATCACATGTAGCCCCAACCATATTTTAATGCCTAATTAAATTAAATAACCTGAATACGTTACTTCATTTATAGAACAAAAAGATGTATAATTGAATTTTTGGACACTCATTTTAGATGTATAGTCAATAATGAATTCACAGTATCTGAATATTTATTCAACAGGAAGAAAAAAGAGGGAGAAAAATGAAAAGAAAACAAATATAATTTCAGTTGAAAAGACCTACATAACTGAAGAAAAGAATTGTGTTAATATATAGAAGAATTGTGTAAATATATAATAATTGTGTGTGATAAGTTTAGGTTAGATTTTTTAAATTTCTTGACAAATAGAGGAAGACACAGGGAAGCAAATGAGTAACATCCCTCCCTTTTCACAGAGGCCACCAGTTAAATTCAAGGTGGTAAAGATGAAGATGGGTTTCAGAATTTAGGAATTAATTTCTTACAAAAACTCTGCTTCTAACCTTTCTGCTCTGTAGCCTCCTGCAGTTCAGTCCAGAGGCTGTCAACTTCCCTCAAACGATCAGCCACCTTGTCGGAGGCATAATGATTGCTGTCAATCATCTCCTGACCAGTTTTCTGTATATTATTAAGCCGGATCTTATTAGCTGCCAATTCTTCTTCAAAGACTTTCTGCTTTTGAACCTGGCTCTTCAAGTTCAGTGTTTCCTGAGAGAAAATGAAAACAATGAAAGAAAACAATTCCTTGAAAAATGAGGGGCAGATATTTTGAGGACAGGATTTTTTTTTCACTATAAATCTAAGTGAACTAAGAAGAGGATATAAGGCAGAATTGTTCTAGTCCAAGTATAGAGCCAGAGGATGCTCAGGAAACGATGACCAATCACTCCTTTCATACAAATGGCAGACATGGCTAATCACCCCCTGAACTTATTTCTACTGAGTCTGGATATGGTCTGAAGATCACTTTAAATATGGCACCATATGTAAGGATTATCAATCTATCACAGCTGGCATGAAAGATGGAGATTATTTTCCATTCCTGCCTTTAGCAGAGAAGACCTGTTTACCCTACATACATTGGAACCATAATTTCTCTAGAGAACACAAGCACATAGTGCTTAGTTTTACAGAATGAAAGTTACAACTTAGATGCTCAAAGTTCTATCAAAAGAATATTAGAACAAGAGCATCAGAGGTATACATTTAAGACTAAATGATATTTAGAAAGTAAATACAGTGAATAGAAATTCGCCTAGAAATCAAGAGACTGATTCCAGTCCTGACTGTAAATGCAAAAATCTGTGAGTGTATGTATGTGTGTGTGCAAAATAGTTTAACAGTTTATCATGTTCAGTCACTCAGTCATGTTCGACTCTCTGTGACCCCATGGATTGTAGCCAGCTAGGCCCCTCTGTCCATGGATTTTCCAGGCAGGAATACTGGAGCAAGTTGCCACTTTCTACTCCAGGTGATCTTCCCAACACAGGGATCTAACCCACTTCTCTTTCCATCTCCCACACGGGCAGGCAGATTCTTTACTATAGTGCCATAAGGGAAGCCTATTGATAATTTATATTGTGAGTGAAAAATATGTGTTTTATACAATATCAAAAAAAAAAAAAACACGTATGTGTGACTCAAAGATAATTCAGGAATTTTTCAAAGTCACACAAACTAAAACAGGACGAGGAGTGAATTCAAGCCCAGTGTTTACTTTCCCCCAAGAGAATTCATGTGTCTAATTCTATGTTGCTGCTTCTGCTGCTGCTGCTGCTAAGTCACTTGTTAAACAGATCTAAATAATTGGTTAAATTTGGGCAACTCACTACACAATTCAGATCCTGGTTTCTTCATCTGTAAAATAAGGAATTGTTCCTTTCCAGCTACAAAGCAGTAAGTCTATATTGTATCAAACCGTTAGGTTACTTCTGAGTTCCTGGTAGCCTGAATGAATGACTAGACCCAACATTTTCCTACTGTAAGGGTGCATAGGGCAGCAGAAAGGGGGATATGCAGCTAAATAAGGAGAATCCCTGCTTTCCCCCACTCTGTTAAGGACCACTGGAAATTGTGCCAGAGAAAAGGGGTGATGGGCAACAGGGTATTGGAAAATTGGAAATTAGAAGTACAGTTCTGGAGGAATCATTGCCCTTCTCTGAGACTCTGTCTCTCCATCTATAAAACGAGGCTCACCAGCTGAACGCTATTGTCTTTTCAGGTCCAAGATTCTAGTTTCATGAAATTAAGTACCAATGAGTATGTCCAGGGTCTGCAACCCTGCCTACCTTGTAATCTTCATCATCTGTCAACTTTTTCTTTTTATTGATCCAGTTCTTTAGGTCATCTGAGTCCTGATAGAGTTGCTGCAGAAGGAATGAATCCTCCAGCAATCTGCGTCTAGTGGCAGCCCTTTTTCGTAGAACGTCCCGTCGGGCCAACAGCTGCAAAAAACATAAACAAACTCACTGTCAGAAAAATAAAATATGGATGCCTGAGATCTACTGCCTACCATGGTTAACAACGCTCCAACATTTTCCCTGACCCAGGTGCACAGGCAGGCAGATGCACGTACTTTATCCCGGATAGCAGCGATGTTCTCTGAATCATAATGATTATCATCAATCAGTTTGGTTGCAGTCTTGTCTATGGTCTGGGGGGAAAAAAAAAAAAGTTTTTCTCTCATTGGCACTGAGTAAGTGGCCACAGTTTGGCTAGCTGTTTAAAGAGGAAGCATGACAATGTGGGAAGAGGACAAGATTCAGGGTCAGAAGATCTGGGTCTTACTTCTGATTTCTGTTATAAATTGTATTTCAAAATATAAATCTCAGGTTAATTATTTTCTCTATGCCACAGTAGTTTCTTCTTAATCTAGGTTACAGTGAATGAATCCTGTTTTCACTATGAGGTGAATATTTGATTTATTTTTTAAATTTTTAAGAAGCATTGTTAACACAGTCTTGTTCAATGGCCAGTCTTTATCTATCTAATCTATCTATTCACTCATCCATCCATCATATAGTTCTTCTTATCTCTAGCTATATTGGAATGGAGTCAAATTATACATGTGAATTTTGACTCATATTCATTCATAAACTCTCAAAAGTGCTTAGGATGTATTAATTGATTGGGAATGGGAAAATTATGTGAAATTACAAATAGTGTTTAATAAACAATAATTTATTTTACATTGTTATTTTTGCCAATGAAAATCAACCTAATAAGCATATCAGCTGGGAAGGGACCATAACAAGCTCTGAATTGACCCAAGATTAACAAGAAAAATTTGGAGCTTTGTGGGTATTGCTGTTGCTGGTGGTATACATGCACATGTGCAAGTTTTGGCTAACCCCAGCACAGTCCTAGGAGACAGCCAAAGACATATAGTATATATGCATTGGACAAATAAAGTCTCCCTTACACTTCTCTGAGACTTGCTTATGTATTGACAAGTTTCTGGGACACTGTAACTTAAGGTTCACAAGAAAACTTAGCAGCATTAAATGCAAAATGTATAGATGAAGATATACAGGAAAAAATAGATACTACCTAGATATCTAGATATTACTAAAGAAAGCTAAATGGAGATATTACTGGAGAGGAAAAGACTAAAAAATGTAAATAATATATTCAAACTTTTAAGTTATGATTCATATTGAATATGGATCCCATAGTTTCTATTTATACTGCAGAAAAAAATAAGACAATCAGGCCTTGTGTCAGAAAATATAAATTGCTCAAAATTTTTAAAAACTTTCTTTAAAAAATCACAATATTTTAAAGGAACTATCCTACAACTAAATTAATTTAAAAAATAAATTTACCTAATTCTAAAAAAATTTAAAAATAAATACTTTCTAAATATGCTTTCTAGAATAAGAAATATGTTGATAAAAATGGGTATGATTATTTTTCTGGATGTTTTCTCTTTTTAAAACAGCTCTCATATTTGATATCTATGAGTGATCCTAAAAATTGGTAATCTATGAGATGTGTGTAACACAGGGAGTTCAACCTGGTGCTCTGTGACAATCTAGAGGTGTGGGATTGGGTGGGGGGTGCGAAGGAGGTTCAAGAGGGAGGGAATATATATATACATATGGCTGATTCACACTGTTGTAAGGCAGAAACCAGCACAACATTGTAAAGCAATTATCCTCCAATTAAAGATTTAAAAAAAAAAAATGAAGCCAGTGCCCAAACCAGGGCCCATTTCTTACTGTGATCTTCTCTTCCTGGGCAGTAAAAGCTTCCTCAAAGTCATCATGCTTCTGACGAAGGGCTTCTACACTGCCCAAGGAATTTCCGAGGTCCTCGTTTTCCAGGAAGGCCTGTAGAAGACAGAAAGATACATCCCAGCTGTGCCTCACCAGTGAGAATCATTCCCTTTGGAATATCTCTGAGAAAAGGAATAAGAAAGGAGGTGAGGGGGATGGAAAGCAAGATGGGAATTAACACAAGGTAGGAGAGGAGAAGGCAATGGCAACCCACTCCGTACTCTTGCCTGGAAAATCCCATGGACGGAGGAGCCTGGTAGGCTGCAGTCCATGGGGTCACAAAGAATCAGACATGACTGAGAGACTTCACTTTCACTTTTCACTTTAATGCATTGGAGAAGGAAATGGCAATCCACTCCAGTGTTCTTGCCTGGAGAATCCCAGGGACAGTGGAGCCTGGTGGGCTGCCGTCTATAGGGTCGCACAGAGTCGGACACGACTAAAGTAACTTAGCAGCAGCAGCAGGAGAGGAGATCGAGGTTAACCTCAAAGAGCAGAACCTCAGGTTCAGAGTTCCCTTCCCAACCTTCTCAACCACATTTATCACTTTCATCTCAGTGTGTGAACCAACCAATCTAAGCATGATTCAGTGTTCTCAAATCCTCAAGAGGACCACTCACCTTCACCAGAAAATCTCTGGTTAGCCCTGCCTGACTCATCACATTTTTCTTTTGCCCATCCCTTAACAATTGGATATTCATTTTGCCGCATGTTCAGAGAAGTTTAAAAACTCTGTGCTTTGTATTTAAATCTTTTTACTGTGCATTTGTCCATGAGGAAATTTCAAGAGCCTTACAGAGAGGGTCGATCTTATCTCTTCCTTGTGGTTCATCCTCTAGTTCCCACGTGAACTGAAGTGGTGGTGAGGATGCTGATAGTAGTGAAAGAGGAGGAGGAGGAATGGCTTCTGGACACTCGCTGAGCCCCTGTGTTACCTCTTGTCTACTCATCCAACTGTCTACTTGCTCACTGTCACGGTAGAAGAGGTGCAGGTTCAAGCACTGCTCATACTGCTGCCGACGCTGCTCCCACAGCTCCAGCAGAGCCGCCCAGTTGTAGGTAAGTGCTGACATCTATGGAAAGGAAGAGGTAAAAGACCAGGAAGATATTAAATGAATTTATTTTATCCTATGTCACCGAGCATCTAATAAATGCAAGGCCCTTTGAAGGAAAAAGAAATGAATAGAAAAACAGGCTTTTCTCTTAAGGCTCCTCAGTTCAGTTCAGTTCAGTTCAGTCTCTCAGTCATGTCCAACTCTTTGTGACCCCATGAATTGCAGCACACCAGGCCTCCCTGTCCATCACTACAACAACGTAAATCCCTATAATATAGAAAAAAAATGGGAAAATTCCATAATAGAGGTATATCACACTTACTATGTATAAATAAAGAAGAAAAGGTTAATTGATTCAAAGACACAGGGAGTAGAAGTATAGAAACTATTTTATCAATCCAAGATTTAAAGGGCAGAGAGGTGGAGATCAGGATTGTAGGAGGACCTAATACCACAAGTAAGTAATTATTCCAGGTAATCATTGGATTATACCAAGTGCTCCAGAGAAAACTGCATTGTCTAAAAAAGGTGGACATTTCATGAAATTCAAGTTCACCGGACACTTAAATGATCAGATTGAGAAGTCTGCATTCTATTTCAAATGCAAATGAGAACCATGAAGGTAAAAGGGACATTTTCAAACTCACAAAAGCCTTTGTTTCTGCCCAAGCATCTGTCTAAGAAACCCCAGCTTATTAAAACTGCTGTGTTAATTCCTTCAAAAAGATGGTACAAATTCTCAGAATTCAGGATAACTGGTACATTTCAAGGTTTTAGAGTTCCATTCTTCCTTTGGCAGAAAATTGTTAAAAATAAAAATTCATATTATAATTCTCCCATAGGGTTCTTGATGAGTTGAAAATATAGAAATCTCAGTCTTCATCATATAGTGCTGGTGGCTGTGCTTGGAAGCTAATGAGATGCAGAGAACCTGCAAATCTTATTTCAATTATCATCCCAGAAATTCCTTTGACTCTGTGACTACAGCAAAATGTCTCAGTGATCAGGAGGTTTAGGTGAGCCCTTGGGATCTAGAAGATTATGATGATGGCAGCGTGTAAAGCTTTCCTGTTGCTTAATGAAGATTTCAGAAACACAGATATAGGAAAATCAGTCTGATTTGAGGTTGTATATAGGAGGGAAGAAAAGGAACCATGTACCAGGAACCATGCTAGGTACCTTAGAGAACCCAAAGATGAATAAAGAGCAGTCCTCAAAGAATTCACCATCTAGAGACTAGCATGCGAAAGTGACACAACAGAGCACATGTGACAAGGCAAGATGGCGTGGAGGTTTCTTGGCTCAAATGGTGAAGAATCCGCCTGCACTGTAAGAGACCTGGTTTCAATCCCCAGGTCGGGAAGATCTCCTGGAGATGATCTCCTGGAGATGGGAATGGCTACCCACTCCAGTATTCTTGCCTTGAGAATTACATGGACAGACGAGCCTGGCAGGCTACAGTCCATGGGTTCACAAAGAGTTAGACACGACTGAGCAACTAATGCTTTCACTTTCAAGTGATGAAATTAGTTAGATCGACTAACGTCTCAGAGATGAGGAAGCACACATCAAGTTCTGAGAATTTCAAAAGCCTCACTCTAGCTAAAGCAACACATGAAGGAAGCAATGTGAAGTCTGGATCTATGTTAAGATATTTATATGTCTTCTGTCCTTTTTCCATTCAGAGATTTTCAGTAATAGATTAAATGAAGGTTATGTATCAAAATTTCACAAATTCTGTTAAAGTGGATTACCTTTTCCACAACTTCATCAGATGCTTCATGATTGGCATCCAGCAGGGTTCGACCAGTCTCATTAGCAGATTGAAATCGGTCATCATAAGAGTCAATCTCATGCTGGGACCACAAGACCAAAATGTGTTAAACTGAAGCAAGAAATCTTTTGGTATTGTTGTCACCTCCCTCTTCCTCCCACTGGGGAGGCCTTCCTCTCTACCTTATGCTGCTGATGCCTGTCCAGTAGGGCTTCCCCACCAGTTACATCTTTGGGCAGCTCATCAGCATTGATCAGAGCAGTCTTTTCCTCCATCCAACTTAAGAGCTCATCATAGTCGGATAAGAACCGCTGGTACCTGGGGAAAAGGTAAAGGAAAAGACAGAAAGGAGGAACCAGATGCAAATGGACATTGAGCAAAGAGTCAGAGCTGGGTTGGGCTAAGATGTACAACATGCTTTTTGCATTAAACCTACCCCTTCATTCCTCTGATGTACTTCCCTATTCCTTTAGCAATACTGGCTATAAATCCTTCACTCTAGATTGTATATTCCTAGGGTGAATGAGTCTTTGTGTGATGAAGCACTTGGGCATGACATCTCCAACATCACAGTCACACTCCAGAAACACTTGAAGTAAAGCACTATTTAGTAAAGTACTACGAGGCCAATAAATAATCACATAACATAAACAACAGAAAGCACCTTTTGACAAAGGGCAGCTAGAGTTAGGATTAGGAGCCCTCATGTATTTTAATTCACTCTTCATCATATCAGTGAAGACAAAAGTCACCAAAAAAATTACCTGTTCAAAAAATCAAAGCCTTACCATATCATTTTCAATCATATCAATATGATAAAGACTATTTTCTGATGATTTAACAACTAATCATAAAAATTAAGTAATTAAGTACAGAAATGATGTTCAATTTTTTTTTTTTTAATAAGCTGACCTACATTCAGGAAACTATTCTAGATTTATTCTCTGTTCTTCAGCTTGGAAATTAATTCCAATTCCTTAGCTAGGGCCAGGATTTTGACATGTTTCTTCAATTACTTTTTCAACTTCATGGGCCACTTCATAGCTTCTATAACTTCTTACAACTATACAAACAGAGGAAGACAGAAAGGGTAGAGGTGAAAGGAGATGTCATTCTGTGGATTATATCATCCTGCAAAGGACTTCTAGAAAACTAAAATTTATTTTGCCTCTACTGAGCAGGCAGGTGGGCTGGGTCATTCATTATTTTATTCCTTTTACTCTTTTATTTCTGTTTTAATATTGCACTTTGACCCTGTAGAGGTAGTTAACATAATAGAGAAGAAGGCTTTCTCACCCATAAGAAGCCTGCAGCTTTTCATATCTGCTGGTAGCCAAGTTGCGAATATGTTCCCAGTTGGAGACCAGATCCTCTTTCATCTGCTGGATTTCAGCTGCATCTGAAGGATGGGAAAGCTTCAGCTTGTCTGCTTTGGCACATAACTCCTTCACCTTTGGGATGAAAAAGAAACCTAGTGTGTGAAGGTGGGTCAACAGTATGGTGCTAGATGGTGACTTTATAGTACATACATATGTCTAATGATAATGCTGTACATCTGAAATTTACTATATAATTTTAGAAAAAGGAAAAAAAGAAACTTAGTGGGAAATCCAAGTATTCTGATCCTCCTGACAAAGTTTTATGGGACGGATGTAACATAATAATTATACAAGTAAGAATAACATATTATTGCATTTATATGGATATATCTATATTAATATATTCACGTAACTATATTAACAATAAATTTACTGACTGCTTTTTGTCTCTTGTTATGCTAAGCATGGTCACATGCATTTTATTGTTTTATAATCTCCGTTTAATAAGACTGTGAGGCAGAAACTATTCTTGTTTCCCTTGTATGTGAAAATTGAGAGGCTAAGTATTTTATCTGCCCGAGGTCATTCAATGAATCATTATCAGAAGAAATATTTAGACATATATCCGTCCTTCATTACCCTCTATACTGTTTTCATAAATATTACCATAGGAATCAGAGAGATATTTCAGCTGAGGAAAATTTTTTGCCAAGAAAATTCCAGTAATGCCAGGCCAGTGTGAGCACAATTCCTGAGGAGCAGGGTTACTAGAGAAAATTCCATGTTACCACTAGTCTTTTCACTATACTGAATTAAAACCAGGTGTTGTCTAAGATGCGATTTCATCATAATTATTCATTAAGACATGGTATTGTATCACTCATAATTAGAAAACAAAAAAGACCAAAGGGGAAAAATGAGGAAGGAAAAAAGAAGCAGACTGGTGAAATATTTTTCAGAAACTGGACCGAGGGATAAAACTATGATTAAAGCATAGTAACTAGGGAGCTTCTTGTGGGCTGACTCCACTGTAAAAGCTGAGGAGTAATTAGTTTAAGTTATGGTTAAAGTGAGGGTAAGAAGTAAGAAAGGGAAGCATTCAAGAATGTAGGCTTACTCCAAGTTCTAGTGTGACTATGCCTACCATAGGTACAAGAATAGAGGTCTTTCAGCTTCCAGAAGAAAACCCAAAGGTGGGCTGAGTAGAGTGTTTTAGTGTCTATGTTTATTATAAAAGGAGAAGAAGAAATTTTCTCCCTTTTCTGAGTAAAGGACAAAAAGAAGCAAGGTTCATCTACAACAAGAGAAGGTGTGGTTAGGCAGGAAACCATTCATGAAGCTATCTATTTTGGTTTTAAATTATGAAATATATTTAAAAAACATAAGTGTATATATATATATAATATATATGTATATTTAAATAAAAGTAATTTAAACAAAATGCTCGATATCCAAGAATCATGTACAAGTTATAAACTAGAATGAAGAGGTATATTCAGGTGGCACAAAATTCCTCTTCATTGAAATAAGGAATTTACTGTGTTCTATGGAGACAAGTGGAGATGGAAATGGAACCCACTCCAGTACTCTTGCCTGGAAAATCCCATGGACAGAGGAGCCTGGTGAGCTATAGTCCATAGGATTACAAAGAGTTGGACACAACTGAGCGACTTCACTTACTTATTGAGACAAGATGAACGTCAGATGGCTCTCTTTTAACTCAAGGATGTTAGCTCTTCCTCCCACAGGCTTACCTTGTCATTCATGACTGCAAGATTTCTCTCAAGTGTCTTGTGACTGTGAAACAGTGCCTCAGAGCTCACAAGGTCTTTGCCATAGTCCTCAGACTTGACTTGAGCCTCCTTCTCCTTAATCCACTGGATGGCTTCAGTCACATCCCTGCCAGACAACCCCATGAGCTCCAGCAAAAGAAGAAGGCAGACATTCCAGGGCAAATAGCACCCAGCAGGACCAGCCTCACTCACCCTGTCAGAAATTATCCCATCTTCCCACACACTAGCGAAAAATAGCATAAAGAATTCCTGTTTTGAGGCTTCCCTGGTGATCCATTGGTTAAGAATTCACCTGCCAGTGCAGGGGACATGGGTTCAATCCCTGGTCCGGGAAGATCCCACATGCAGAAACAGCTAGGCTTGTGCATCACAACTACTGAAGCTCATGCACCTAGAGTCTATGCTTCACAAGAGAAGCCACCATAATGAGAATCCCGCCCACCACACTGAAGAGTAAACCCGCGCTCACCTCAGCTGGAGAAAGCCCGCCCACAACAACCAAGACCCAGTACAACCAAAAATAGAATAAATGCACAAAGATTTTTAAAAAGAGTTCCTATTTTAATGGTTTCCATCGAGATGTAGAGACCTGGGCATCCTGTCAACTGAGCCTCCAGATATACTGCTGGGTTAGCTCTTCACAAACATCCTTCTTCCCAACCTCACCCTCCATTCTCTTTCTGCTTTTGCCCTTGCATATCTTCCATCACTAATTCACTAGTGCTAATTTTATTACTTTAAGCTCCATTTAACACACTTGGCTATTGACTGGATCACAGTTTTACTACTCTGCTCCTTGTTGTTTTAAAGGCAAGACCATGATTTTCTTTGATTCAAGGTAATGGCCATTAATTGCTAACAGTAGACAAAGGCTCACCCAAATACCCAGCCTGGTGCTATTGCAGTTTCCTACAGTTCAGTGGCCAGATTCCTACCTTTTGAATCTCTGGAGGTCTGCAGCACTGTACAGCATTTTCTGTCGTTGGAGAGCCAGACCATGGAGGTGCTCCCAGGCTGCATTCACCTCCTTCTGCTTTGACTCAATCGAGGGTAGCTCAGGATGCTTTTCCTGTGGGAGTAACTCAGTGTTGGACTAATGCAGAAAAAACTTTTAAACATTTCTTATTTCACACTGGTCCATACTTTGTCAGAAGCAGAGGATGGCCTTTTAGCCAGATACTGCACTTCACCGTAGCCCTGGTCCCTTTTACTTGATCCACATCACCAAAATCCAGAAAACCAAACTACCAGTTGTATCTTCTGTCCACAGCTCAAGACTAGTCTACTAACATAGGTTGCCCAACCTCATTATTTTCAGAACTCCATCATGTTGATGGCCGCTAGCTTCTCTCAAGACCCTGGAAACCAAGGAAGAGAAAATTCCTTTCGTGAGGTCTGACTTAATTTTTCAAATCTCGAATACTGTGAGTTTTGGCTCTTCTGGGGCCCTGACACCTTGAGAATATAGTTGAAGCTATTTCCCTCTTCCCAGAACTAGATAGACATGCAGATAAATTTAATTTTGCAGTTCATAGAGTTTTGCAGACTATCTGAAGCAATGAGATTTATGTTTATCAGATAAAGCTAGCTAATGTCAGCCCATTTTGATACTTGGAAATTTTGAGTAGTTGCCATATACCAGGTCTCCCGACCCCAGCTATCCCTGTTTATTCCTATTTCCATTTCTATTTTGCAGCCTCTTCAGACAGAATTTTCTTCTCCTTCCTTCTTTACAAGTAGAAATAATATTTTATAAGCCCCAGTACTTAGGCCTTAAGAAGTCTTTCAGTTTCTGTTCTTACCTTCTTGGAATATATTAAAAAGTATGATCCACCGAAAGATGAGAGAGCATATGGAGAAAGCCTGCACTATCCTTGCCAAATCCTTAGACATGGGAGGAAGGTTGTTTTAGATCCTGTACACCTACTGAGTCACTGCATAACTGCAGTTACTTAAGAATATCAGGTGAGATCAGAATGGCCCAGCTGAGCAGCTGTATCAGTGAATCTGACTCACTTAACCATGGAAAAATAAGATGTTTTCTGTTTTAAGTTTTATAGTGGTTTGGTAGATAGTAACAGATAACTAAAAAAAAAAAATCTGCACAATAAGAAAAATGCAGTCATGTTAGAGGGAGAAATTTAGAGACTGTTGGAAATAAGGAATGGAAAAAAATGAGAAATAGTTTATTTTCCCTACTCTAGTACCTCTTAATCCTGAAATCTTGATTCTATTTACACATAAATATCATTCCCATTATATAGCTGCAGTGATAATAAAACTTTAAATGGAAAAGCATGATAGCCAACTATTGCAGTTTCTGTTCAATTCCTTCACATGCATATAAAATCAGACTGACTTCCCAGTTCTTACATATGTTAAGGGTATTTAGTCACACACTGAGTATTTGTATGCTCAGAAATTAAAAGCTTATTTAAGCACTTTCTTAAGTAAATGAAGGTAAATCTGCCTCTTTTTCCTTCCCCTTCAAAGCACAGAAAATTTTAATGATATCATATATATTATGAGAAGCCACGATTATTTTATATTCTTTGCCACTTTACTCTGGTGCTTCATAAACATCAAAAATCTATGTACTGCACAGTGCAAGTCCTCATTGTGGACTGAATTTCTTTACATAAACTCATGTACACTCATTCACTCACACCGCTATTTCTGTAGACTGACAAGGGATGAATTCAGAAATGAGAGAAAGCTACTCTGGGCATGTTACTCCAGGGACAGGCATACTTCTGTTTTCTCACCATGTCCTATATATCTTTTGTGTTCCTTCTACAAATGTCCAGGCAATCTTCTTGAAGATCAGAACCCTTTTCCTGGATTGGCTCTGTTATTCCCCACCTCACCTCTGCACACTCATTGGCATATCGGTTCACTTCATTCACTTTCTCTTTTCGAACTGCCAGATCTGTTAGGAACTCTTCAAACTTCTTATGCAGAACCTCTGTGCGCTCCCAGTCCTCACCCAGCTCCACTGATCTCGCCAGAGCCTCCTGTAGACACAGAAAGGTCTATTAGGTCACCAGCAAATATTTAGGGATCCCTGCAGTTCAAATGCCCAAAACCTTTGCTTACATTTACATTCCCAGGATAACTCAGAAGGAGATACTAGTGGAACCTGGGAGAATCCCTTAAGAAAGATTCAGAGCAAGGGTATATTTCCTGAGGTGGCTCTGTGACTCAGGAGACAGTAGTCTTTGGGGTAATTCTTTGAGAAGACCAGGGACATTGTCAGAAAATGCCCCTGGAAGAACCTTTTTGTGGTTTGGAACATGAAAAGTAAATTCATCCTGGTTCTACTCGATTCAACATCCTGAGTATTTACAAAAGAATTGTGCTGAATGCTTGCCTGTATAAATTTTCAGTCCTAACCATAGGGTTATTCTTCAAGCAATAGGAGATAGAAACCTCCTTAGTTATACGTACTAAGAGACAGAGGATTAAGGGAAAAACTGGCAGTTCTCTCAGCTGGAACCAGAGTGGGATTGAAAACCTGGAAGGTAGAAGGGGAGCAATCCTGGAGGATCTTTCAGTACACATTTGTTTTCTTTGTATGTCTTGCTTTCTTCATGTTCAGATTCATACATTTAGACTTACCCTCCTATAATGTTGCCTACTTCCAGAATACCTCTAAATCTTTGCTAACATCCCTCCTTCTTCCAAGGAACTAAGCCCAGGAAGAGATATCCTGACTTCTTTACAAAAAGTGAGAGTGAAAGTTGCTCAGTTGTGTTGCGTGTTGCTTCTTGTGACCCCATGGACTGTAGCCTGCCAGGCTCCTCTATCTGTGGAATTCTCCATACAAGAATACTGGAGTGGTAGCCATCCCCTTCTCCAGGGGTGCTTCCCAACCTAGGGATGGAACCCAGGTCTCCCACATTGCAGACAGATTTTTACCATTTGAGCCACCAGGGAAGACTGCATTAAGTTGCTTTGGGATGTCTGGGCCAGAGGGGTGGAAAATCCTATATACAGGCTGTTTGATGCTATACCTTGTCTCCAATCCACTCCAAGATGTCAGCACACTCTTGGAAGTACTGTTGGAGTTTCAGGGCCTGCAGCAGCAGGGCACCCTTCTCCCGGGTCAGCTCCAGCAGCAGGTCCCACAGGCGGTTCAGTGCCTCCAGAAGGCCCTTTGGGAGAAGTAAAACCACTCAGGCACATTACCTGCTGTGGAGCAGCAGTTATAGACTCAGAGACCTGTGCAGAGAGTGATCTGGATAAAAACCCCTTGTCCCATTAACTCGTGCATTAATTGCTCAAAAATATTTAAAAGAGGATAGGGCATGTATGGGAATAGCCATTAAATCATATGATCTTCCATAAAGAAAAATGAATAATAACATTTGGGTGCTTTAGAGGATGAAATGATTACAAATGATAAGACAAGATGGAATAAAAATTCATTTAAAAACAGGTGCTCATTTGAATTGGACCTTGAGGGTTAGATAGAATTTTGATAGGCAGAAGATACAGAGAGGGTGTTCAAAGTACTGACAAAGGCACAGAAAAAGTTAGCAAGAACTGTTTGTCAGAAGAGATAAGAGCTACAAGTTTTTCTGACTTACAAAGGAAATAGGATCACCAAAGCAATAACAGAACTTGAGACTATATAGTTGAGGGCTCTAGTGATAGGTTGGAGAAGGCAATGGCACCCTATTCCAGTACTCTTGCCTGGAAAAATCCCATGGACGGAGGAGCCTGATAGGCTGCAGTCCATGGGGTCATGAAGAGTCAGACATGACTGAGCGACTTCACTTTCACTTTTCATTTTCATGCATTGGAGAAGGAAATGGTAACCCACTCCAGTGTTCTTGCCTGGAGAATCCCAGGGATGAGGGAGCCTGGTGGGCTGCCATTTATGGGGTCGCACAGAGTCGGACACAACTGAAGCAACTTAGCAGCAGCAGTGCTAGGTTAGCTTAGAAGACCAGGTTTTACATATATTGTAAAATTAAAGGTATAATTTATGTTATGTCTTCAAGAATCTTGTATTTTCCAACTACTTCATGGTTCTAAGGTAACATGTAGCACATAGATCACATTTATCTATGGACCTGCAGTGCTACAGGATTACTATAATCTCAGAAATTCTGATAGACGTGAAGATGTTTCAGATATTTCTTAACAATTTTAATTAATGTAAGGGGCTGATTTTTGTGCGATTTCACCAAATCATTTTTATTTAATAACAGGTAAATTTTGAGTTATTCTTATTACAGAATCTTCTTTCTAATAAGGTTTATTCTTGTTAAAGTCTGTATCACCTGATCATGTTTTGTTGACAGTAAAAGGAGCTAGAATTGGTATACTAGATATGGAAATATAAGCCCCAACTTATAAATATGTAACACACGTTTCTTTTGACAATTTTAAAAACAGTTAAACAGTAAAAAAATTTCACTTAATACAAAAAGAACCTGAACTGACTCTATAAACCCAAACATTTTAGGGGAATATATGAATTAACCCAGAAAAAAAGCTGATAAATTAATAATGGATTCCATGTTGGTGGTGCTCTTTGATCTTCAGGGTTCAAGGGTATGGAGAATTACAATAGTAGTCACAGCATGTGAGCTCTGAGGAGAAAGAGGCATCATAGACAAAGGGAGAAAGATTTCAGAGAAGATTCAGAGAAAGAGAATCCCTTGTTCAGAGAGTTTAAGCACCAAGGACTCTGAGCTTAGAAGAATTAGTCAGAAAGGACATTTGGGAAAGCCAGTTCATCTGGGTTGAGGTGGGTTTGATCTTGAGCCAATCCATCCTGTGATGGCTTAAGGAGGAAGGTGATTCAATGAGAGCTTTGTGCCATAGCTCTTCTCCCCACTCCTAGGAACACTAGCATATCCCATCATTTTTTCTTCCACAATCCAAGTAAAATATAAGAGGCAGAACCATGGTTCCAAGTCAGTTGTATCAAGGTTTACACCTGTTGTAATCAATGAAAACTCTGATAACATAATCAACAATTAGAAGCATCTCTCACAGAGCTCTACCATATATTTACCTTGGTGTCCTCATGGGCAAAATGCCCCTCAGGAAATCGAGTTTCCCTGGTTTCTTCCAGATCAGGAAGGACCCTTGATTTTGCTTGCACCTCTGCTTCAAAGGATTCATGCTTCTGATATTTCCCCTGAAGATTAGAAATTAGTGTTTATGGCTTAATGAAGCCTGGTCTCCTGGACCATAAAGGACTTCTTTTATTCTTCTGCTTTCTTGCAGGCAGAACTACCAGTTTCTCAGCATAGATTAAACGATAACCTATGACCATAGCTAGAGGAGTCCTATTCTAAAAGAAATGGTTGTAGCAGAATCAATGCATATAGGTTTTCAAAGATTCCCAGACTCAATGTCCTGGACCACAGAAGAAGGTCTTTTCAGTCCTTATTGCCTTTGGGAAATTTCCAATAAATATTACGTTAAAGTCTTAATTGCCTTCTGTGGAAATGAAATAATGTAACACAGAATTGTTCCTTTTAAGAAAAGAGGAAGTAAATTCTACTGAAAGTAGTGAACAATGAGGAAAATTATCATGACAACAGTGACTTTTATTTTAACTGGGGAGTTTTTGCATGCTAAATTATGCTCTCGTTGTCATATATAGATTGATCCATTTAGTAGGTAACACTTTGTTCTTGTTCTAGGTGCTTCCTTTCTGATATCCATTGTGCATTTTAGGCATATAAGCCTTTCTTCTGATCCTACTATGCCTTATTCTGTAGTACAAGTAGTAGGGGAAGCTTCCACCAAACCTCTCTATCTGAGATCTCTCATTTGGACTTAACAAAAGTCATGAAGAGTCAACTGGGAAAAAACCCTGATTAAACCATATCTTTCTGAGGAGAGCAAAGAGAAGTTGGTTCAGAAGTACTGATGTCTCTTTATTTCAATTCCATCCTTAATGTCACAAATATTGAAATTTCATAGTGCATCATAAATTCTTTGAATTCTCAGTGTTTTGCCCATGGTTTAAGTTCAAAGCAATATTACATTTATAAACTATTATCTAGAATGAGTTTCCTGTGTAAATAAGACATTGAGGCTTAAGGGGTTGAAGACATGGACTATTTAGAGACAGAATTACAGTTCCCAAAGTCTAATTTTCTATTACAGCACCTTTCTAGAGTTTACCAGATGTACACCTACATTATAAAAATGTTTCCCTCCCTAGAGATTTTAGAGTCTCCTCTGGGGAGGTCAGTGAAACTGAAGAACCTGTATGTTCGTTGGGTCTTCATAGCTTTTATCGCCTGCAATCTTGATTTTCTCCATGATCCACTTCTCATGGTCATCAACATCTCGTATGAAAACCTGGTAGTGATAGGAATCTTCAAGTTTCTGACCCCTCTCAGCAACCCGTTCCTTGAACCTCTGGTACCGAGTCAACACCTCTTGACGCCTCTCCTGGATCTCTTCTGCTGTTTCCAGCACCTTTGGCCCATCACTCTCCATAGCCTGGAAGTTAAAAAGTTTACTTAATGCTGGTTCTCAAGTCTCTAGTATACTGTTTTGTTTTGGTTTTTTTTTTCCTTTGTCTCTAATATTCTGTCTTTTTAAATGTCTCAAGGCATTTACTCATGTTGGACTTAGGTTCAGACTTTCTAAAAGTCTCTTTTTAGAAAGGCTGTAGTACATTTTTAACCATATGCAGCTGCAACTTAGGCTAATAATTCTTGGTCATTCAGAATACTTTTCCAACTTTTCACATAAACATTTGCCCATATTAATAAACTTAATTAACAATAAAGTTCTATAACATGCATTATTAGACAACTGAAAACAAGTTTTAATTAGCAAAATCACATTTTCAGATGCATAAAAAGAAATACAATTTTACTGCTTTCAAAAGCTTAAAAGGTGTTAACATGTACTGATCATGAAAAATTTAATTTAATGAACAAATAAAAATGGCTTGCAATTAATTTTGACAAATGATATACCCCAAAGTCCAAAAAAAAATTTATGTAAACATAAAACTAATACATTATTTACTTTATTAGTTTCTTTATTCATAAACAATACAAATCAAAAATTTAGTACATTTACAATCTACCACAAATTTCAAATTATTAGCATCTTTGTAAATGACTTTTGCAATGTAAAACATGTATTATCAAATAAAATCACATATTATTTTCCAATAATAGTGGGATCCAATTTATTTGTGATAACATCCAGCAAAATCTCCATAGGATACACGCTCATTTATTTGGATATAAGTACAGTTTTTCCTAGTTTACCTCAGTGAAAACATTCAATATAAGATTTAGACTTTAGTCTCTTTCTATACGTAATTGTTATTCTGTGCGTGGCCTTTACTAGTTTGGTTACAGAATTAAATCCTTCTATGGAGACTCAAACATTTATCATGTGTTATTTTGCTCCAAGTTATCAGGTTGTTCTCCATGTGAACCTGTGTAAACATGTCATTGCTGGATTTTGGTGCTGAATAGCCACAGGTTCAAGGTCAGTTTAAAGTGATACATTCATAAAAAAGAGAATTAAAATTAAGCTTCTTTACTTCTTAAGAATCAAGAAACAATTCTTGCTGATCCTGTCAAAGATAGCACAGAAAGTTCAAAGGAGACAGCTTTCTTAATTATATTGGTGACAAATTGTCTGATAAAGAATTCTGTACTCACCGTTTCCTTTACAAAGTGTTATGCTTTTCCTAAAGGTCAAGAACCTGCCAAAATAAAATTTGTCCAAAAGCGAGAGAGAGAGAGAGAAAGAAAAAGAAATGATTCACATGTAATTGTTTAGTCTAACTTATATAGAGATGAGAGAAACGTTACATATGTGGCAAGACAAAGAAAGAAAGAAAAAAAAAAGCCTCTTGCTTGGGCCAGAATCCCGCCAACTACAATCTACCCTATCTTCAGGAGACAGATTGAGCTGAGGCAGCTGCTAACTTTCACAGATGCTGGGTGACTCAGCGCTTTGAGGGGACTGTGGTTCTCAAAGGTCTTCAACAGGACTTTATTTAAAAAAAAAAAATGAAAGCAAAATTCTTAGATGAAAACTTAGAAAAAAACTGTTATAGATGCAACATACGGCAATGTTAAGATTATGTTTTGTTTTTTCAATTAGCTTTAAATTTTACTTCTGAGAATTATAAATCAGGAAGGAATTCTGGGTTGCCATTCTTCATACTCTGTACAGAATTACAAGAACTCAAGGCATACATAGGTTCTTGTTCCAACCTGTCTCTCAGAAATACAAATCTCCAACTCCTTTAAAACGCAGCTGCAGATTTTTAACAGTCTTTAAGCAAAAGACATCTTAATTCTTGCTGTAGAGACTTTGTTAAAAAAGGGAGAAATTTTTATTCCTGGTCTCACGGATTGTTCCTTTTATTTAAATAATTAAAGGTAAGGCTGAATCAGATTTTTAAAAACCCAAAAGAAGTATGATACATGCTTGCTTATTAGCATTCGTGAAACAAAAGTTAGGATACCTCATCACTTTGTCAACAAAGGTCTCTATAGTCAAAGCTATGTTTGTTTGCTTGCTTTTCCAGTAATCATGTACAGATGTGAGAGTTGGACCATAATGAAGGCTGAGTACTGAAAAATCGGTATTTTCAAACTGTGATGCTGG
Organism: Neotragus pygmaeus; assembly: GCA_006410875.1. Lineage (NCBI taxonomy): Eukaryota > Metazoa > Chordata > Mammalia > Artiodactyla > Bovidae > Neotragus > Neotragus pygmaeus. The sequence continues at coordinate 22,465 of SJYV01042552.1, forward strand.
AGAAGACTTGTGAGAGTCCTTTAAACTGCAAGGAGATCAAACCAGTCAATCCAAAGGAAATCAACCCTGAATACTCATTGGAAGGACTGATTCTGAAGCTAAAGCTCCAATACTCTGGCCACTGATGCAAAGAGCTGACTCACTGGAAAAGACCTCGATGCTGGAAAAGACTGAGGGTAAGAGGAGAAGGGGGCAACAGAGGATGAGATGGTTGGCTAGCATCATTGACTCAATGGACATAAGTTTGAGCAAACTCTTGGACATAGTGAAGGACAGGGAGGCCTGGTATGTTGCAGTATATGGGATCTCAAAGAGTCAGACACAGCTGAGTGACTAAAGAACAACATTTGACAAACTGATAAAGCTATAAAATATCTAAAAATGGAACAAAGTTCTAAACTTTGAGATAAAGTCATACTATTTATTGTATTTATTATTTTTAATGAAGAGAAAAGAGAGCAGAAATCCTCCAAACACATAATTCTTTTATATAACTTTTAAAAAATAAAGTAAACATATATAAAAAAAAAAGATTGGGATGGCTTCAGATCCTCCTAAAAAACGGTAGGTCTACCCATGTCAAACATCATTCCACTGTAGATCCAACTGGAATAATATAGTATTCATGGTCTACTAAGGTAGACCAAGGTTCTACATTTTTAGTTAACTTTCACCCTGGATCATCTCACCCAAAGAAACTGAGAGAGCTTTAAATTATCTTCTTGAAAGTATACTATTAAATTCACATTTTCATATAGTTTCATTATATAAAAATCAAATTTGAGTGCTAAAGGAATGAACACAAATCTTAGGGAATGTATTAGTACAAGGGTCCAGCTGTTTCCTTCAGACTGATGGAAGGGCATGATGAGAAAATTTTGAACCCTGGTAGCTTAATACTTGGGCCTCTGACCTTCTTGCCACTATTACAGTTTTCCAAGAATGGTTATCAGCACTGATGAAATAGAGGCCCTGAGTACAGGAGACTCAGGTAAAGAATGCATGAGAGACATTGTGGAGGTTAAGAATCATGTTCAATCTTTAAAATTGTATGTAGCCCTTTATATAAATGAGTGCTGAGAGATTACAGGGAAAACCAAGTTCATTACAGACAGCTTCATTAAAGAGAAGCCTTATACTCAGTTTTACAGAGTGGGAGTATGTTTGAGAACTGTTGTATTTGATCTTGGTTATCAGCTCTGGGCAGAACTGTACTTCTCACACTCATTTAATCAGCACTGCCCAGCTTTCCTGAGTCTCTTCTTAGTTATCAGATCTTCATTTCCTGGACTCAGAAACTCCAAGAGATGCTTTATATACCCAAATTCTAAACTGTCCCCAATTTGCAACACTAAAATTCACATGCTTACTGTGGAATTTTAGAGTTCAAGTTTCTCAACTCATTTAACAACAAGGAAAAATACACTAATTTTAATGTAAAAAGTGTTTTCCTGTGGAGTAGAGGTCATCATTATTTTATTTTTAAGACTTTATTTTTGCTTCTCCAGAATGAGTTCTCATTTTAAGAAGCCTCCAATGTTTGTCTCCTAAGTTTAAAATATTAAATATTGTCATTCAAGAAAGAAAGACCTCTTTGCAGTGAACAATATTCACTTTAACTCTCATTACCTCAGATTCTCCAAAGTTGTGCTGTGCTGTGCTTAGCTGCTCAGTCGAGTCTGACTCTTTGCGACCCCATGGACCATAGCCTGCCAGGTTCCTATGCCATGAGGATGCTCTAGGCAAGAATACTGAAGTGAATTGCCATGTTCTCCTCCAGGGGATCTTCCCAACCCAGGGATGGAACCCAGGTCTCCTGCATTGCAGGTGAATTCTTCACCATTTGAGCCACCAGAGAAGCCCATGAATACAGGAGTGGGTACCCTATCCCTTTTCCAGGGGATCTTCCCAACCCAGGAATCAAACTAGGGTTTCCTGCATTGGCAGGCAGATTCTTTATCACTAGCGCCACCTGGGAAGCCCCTTATTTAGTATAATCTTCCCCAAATATCAGATAATAAATAGGTTGGTGAGGTGGAACATAGTGTAAGAGAACTCACTGCTCAATCCTCAGTAATGTGAATTTAAAAAAAAAAAATCATGTAAGAAGTTCCACCAGCAGGTCAGCACAGTGATCTACCCTCTGAATGGTGTCTTTATTTTTGACCATCAGACCCTGTTGTAGCTGTTTCTTTTCCTTTAGCTTTTCTCTCAATTTGAAAATGTTTTTATTCAACACACTGGAATAGCATGCACACATACACAGTTTAGCTAGTAAAATTACATTTGCAGTTTGGAGTGATGGTGTGTTTAATCTTAGAAGGTTTTTAAGCAGAGTAGTAAAGCAATAATATCTAAGTTTTAAGAAATAATGTAGTCTCAGTTGGAAGAGCAGACTGAAGGTGAGAAAGTGTGAAAGCTTCAGCTATATAAATTTTTTAGAGATAATGATAAATGGCAATGGCATAAATGTAATTTATATAATATATATAAATGTCATTTATAAAAGACATTATAAGTGATAAATGATACAACAATAATAATCATAATATAATTTATAGATAATTTATAAATTATAATGATAAATAAGTGATAATGATAAAGATAAATGGCAAGAATAAAATCTGAGGGGCTAGGATAGTAGTAGATGGTAAATCTCCCTGAAGTGCGGGAGACTCAGGTTCAATCCTTGTGTCAGGAAGATCCCCTAGAGTAGAAAATGGAAACTTATTCCGGTATGATTGCCTGGAGAATTCTGTGGACAGAGGAGCCTGACACATTACAGTCCATGGGGGTGGCAAAGAGTCCTCAGACACAACTTAGCGACTAACACTTTCTTCTGACCCTAGCAATGTAACTCCTTTAAAAATAAATATTGTTATTTCCCAACTCTATGAAGAGTTATAATGACTTGATGCTTGCTTTGTAAATGCTTACCTAGATTATATGTCCTTGTTGAACTTTATGCAATACATCAATATGTCATTTGATGCATGATTCTTTGTCTTGAAGATGTATCTGACTGTGCCTCTGACCTCTAACAAGTGGAACAGTTTTCAGAGCTTTCTGAGAGTCTGTCTCCCTGTTTATAATGCTCAGTTTGGCTCAAATAAAATTCTCTTTATTCTTCTAAACTGGATTGTTGATTGAACTTTAATCGAGAAATACATTATATAATACAAAATCTTCAAAAAGGGAAAATAGATAAGAAAACTGCATAACCCTTTCATATTCTGGAATTTTTGTATATCAATTCTGGAACATTAATTATACTTAGAAAATTATAGTTAAATAATTAATCAATCTGTAATTTCATTCCTTATGTTTTATGAAAAACATTAAAAGTAGAACATTAAAGACACACTATTTTTTTTTTTTTTACTTTATTTTACTTTACAATACCATATTGGTTTTGCCATACATTGACATGAATCCGCCACGGGTGTATACGAGCTCCCTATCCTGAATCCCTCTCCCCCGACCCACCCCATATCATCTCTCTGGATCATCCCCATGCACCAGCCCCAAGCATCCTGTATCCTGTATCAAACATAGGCTGGCACTGCTATTTAATCACAAGAACACTTCTTGTTTCCTTTTTTTCTCTTTTTCCTTGTTTTCTTATGCCAAGTATATTTTCTGATGACTTTCCTTTACCAGAACCTCTCCAGATACAAACTGTGACTTTTCTCTCATGGTCTCTCTCTCTCTATCTGAGTTCTTTTAGATAGACCTTTTCCTTAACTTTTGTCCTTGAGTCTGTTTCTTGAGTATCATAAGATTTAAGGGTGAGGATGAAGGCATGGCTGTGGCATATTAGTGGGGAAGTAAGGTTGACAACCACAAGATTCCTATAGGTGGGCTACGGAAAAATGAAAATCGGTTAACATTTGCAGTCATCAACTTTATTATTGCATCACCACTGAAGTGTGGGCCCTGGAGAAAATCACCTTTTATGAAGCATGTATCAAGAGAAGGATTCACAAGAGAAAGAGCCCTCAAACAAAGTAATATTTTTAAAAAATGGAGTCTAGCATCCTGAAACCCAAGGGAGAAGAGATCAAAAGGGAAGCACTGTTGTCCAGTATGGTAGATCAATTGGCTGGAACAGTCCGAATGCAGCATGCTGATACTGGTTTATTCACTAAACAGATATTTATTGATATTTCTGCTTCATTAATAAGTACTTTACATGTTATTGCAATGAAACCAAGGATTACATTTTTCAATGTATTATGAAAAAATATTGATTAGCTAATTAATAGATTACTTATATTACTTTACTTTTCTTAGAGTCAAGGTTTTTGTTTGTTCATTTATCACATTTAAAATTTTCAATGAACTTCTTGGCCTGAGATTCTTTGCCATGGTCCTTAACTACCACAGAACTGCAACCAACTCCTTTATGAGGCTTCTCTCTATGTCACTTTTAAAGAGGCCTATCCATTCTCTTCATTTCTAGTGGTCATCAATATTAATGAAGTTAATTTTGTGTTCAACAAATCAACCTCCACTAACTTGGCACATTGGCTCATTATAGTTGGATGCAGGCCTTAGTCCCTGTTATTGACTGAGACATGGAATTAGTATTGTGTAGTATTGCCAAGATAAAAATCATACAAGGGATTCATAATTGGACCTACTGAAAAACACCTAGACTGAAATTTATCAACACATGAACACTTGATTAGAAATCAGGATTATTCAAGTATATTCATTATAAATACCATAGAGAGAACTTAGTCTTATGAAGATGGTTCTCAGTTACCATATCTTATAATCATATATCTTGACTGTATTAAAACTAAATTTTTACCCTAATTATTTCCACCAGTTAAATTTATCTTGGAGAAATTGAGTAGCAGAAAACCGAATCAACAAAGTCTGATTCAAAATGTGTCAGATTGAATAAAGGTTGAAAAAATCTATTGAATTCAGTTATTAGTGAATTTTGTTTATTGGTGACCTTTGGGAGACCAGTTTCAACCAACGACTGACAGAAAAAGACAGATGAAAGAGAGTTGAGGATAAAAAGACTAACAATTATATAGACTCCCAAACACTAGTTCTTATTTGAGGTCCCTGTTCTTATGAAAAAAAGATATTAGCTTGACTCATGTGCTTTTTTATGGCTTCCTTTATCTCTTTATTCCTCAGGCTATAGATAATGGGGTTGAAAAATGGGGACACAACTGCAAAGGCCAGAGCAATGGCTGTATCCCAGAATAAGGAGTAGGTGGCAGAGAAGCGTAGGTACATGAGAGCCACACTGCCAAAGAAGAGTAGAAATACAGTGAGGTGGGAGACGCACGTGGAAAAGGCCTTGCGACGGCCCTCAGTGGAAGGATACGTAGAATTACAGCCACAATACCAATGTAGGATGTGAAGATGAGCATCACAGCTGTAATAATTTCCACTGCATGGACAACATCCACTACCTGAATCAGGAGGATGGCTTGTGTGTCTGTGCAGGCCAGGCGTAGCACTGGGAGGAAGTCACAGAAGATATGCTCCAGGTGATTAGAGCCACAAAATGGCAGTGTGGAGATCCAGGCAATCTCAGGAAGGGGTGTGGCAAAACCACAAACACAGCACCCTAAAGTCATCCAGGCACATAGGTTTGGGGTCATGATAGTAGGGTAATGAAGCGGGCTGCAGATGGCCAGGTAGCGGTCAAAGGCCATAGCTGTTAAGAGACAAACCTCACTGATGCCTGTGGAATGGAAGAAATACATCTGCAGGAGACAGCCATTTAAGGAAATGGTCTTCTCATGAAGCAGGCAAGAGAGCATCTTTGGTATGGTAGCTGTGGTATACCAGATCTCCAGGAAAGAAAGGGCACTGATAAAAAAGTACATAGGAGTGTGGAGATGAATATTCAGCTGGACCACTGTGATGATGACCACATTTCCAACAACAATGAATGCATAAATGAAGAGCAGTAGAACAAAACAGATCACAGAATCTCTCCAGGAATAAGGGAAAGCAGAGAAGATAAACTCGTGAGCAGTGGTTTGATTGGCATTCTCCATCTCCAGATGAGAAATGAGGTTTTTGAATCCTACTGCACTCAAACTTTCTAAGCGATGTCTACTACTCATCATAGGGTAAGTACACTTATACTATGCCACCATCTGGATAAACCCCTGACTTGGGAGTGTAGAAGAAGAAGGAATATTCCATATTCCATAGATGCTTATAACTAAAATTGGAGTGTGGGAAAAAATTCAATCAGAAAGCACAGCCAATAGATTAGATTAATAATTCTCAAAATTTATCAGGCATCAGGATCACTTGGAGGGCTTGTTAAAAATAGCTTACTGGTCTTCATCCTGAGAAAAGTCAAGGAAAAGGCAGTCACCTGCAAGCCAAGAAGAAAAACCTTGAAAGGAATCAACTCTGCCAAAATCTTGATGTGAGACTTCCTAGCTTTCAGAGCTGTGAAAAAATAAACTCTTGTTGTTCAAGTCACTTAGTCTGATACTTTGTTATAAAAGCTTTAGTAAATTAATATATCATACTTATACTCAGCACTCAACCAGTTTCCCTTGCTGACTTTCTTATTTCTTGGTTCTAAATACCTACTTTACACATTTTTGCATCTATTGTCTTCTTATGTCTCAAACTTAATAAGTCATTGAAGTCTGCTTAACTTTTTTTCTGTCATATTACCAATACATTTTATTTCTTTTATCTTACCCCTAATTTGATGCTTAGTAATGANATTTTGCTTTTTTGCATTTCTTTTCCATGGGGATGGTCTTGATCCCTGTCTCCTGTACAATGTCAAGAAACTCTGTCCATAGCTCCTCAGGCACTCTATCTATCAGATCTAGGCCCTTATTACCTGGCTTACTAGTACTAAATTACTAATGACTGTAAAAATACTGTGGCATAATAGAAATTCCTAAATCTTTTAAATCATGTGGACATGAACTTGGGTTAATTTTTTGATCTTCAGTTTCTTCATCTGTGAAATGAGGGATGCTAAATTCCCAGAAGATCAAAATGATACAAGGTCACATTAGTCAAAAAAAAAAAAGATTTTAGACACAAGATGCCAAGATTTACCATTCACCACCCATTCCCTTTAGGATTCTGGCAACGAAAAACATACAGCTAGCAAAACCTGTATAAACCTCCACAACACGATCCTTACAATGTCATTTGTATCCCATTCTCAGGCAAGAGCAGGCATCCTCAGGAATTCAGGGACTACATATTCTAGACTACCTCAACACACCANTGGCAATGAAAAACATACAGCTAGCAAAACCTGTATAAACCTCCACAACACGATCCTTACAATGTCATTTGTATCCCATTCTCAGGCAAGAGCAGGCATCCTCAGGAATTCAGGGACTACATATTCTAGACTACCTCAACACACCAGCCTCAGATCTCCTGAGATCTCCATTCAACTCTCCATATGTAACTGTGACATAAGTCTTCACAGAGGGTTAAGTACCCCAGATCATCTACCATCACAGCCTTGTGCTAGTCTAAATGACTCCCTTCTTGAAGTTGGACTAAAGATAAGAGAAACATTCATCTTGCTTTCCTCTGCCTCATTGTAACTGTCTCCAATCTTCCTTTTCAAAACGCAGCTCCTTTGAAGAATATCTCTCCATTTTCCCATCTGATACCCATCCATGTGCTGTCCAGCCACTTCCTTTAATGTATTGTTGACTTCAGCACCTGGTTTACTTTCTCCTTTTCTGTCATTAACTTCTATCTTTACATTGGGAAACTTCAAAAACAATACAAATTATCTATAAAAGGTCTTGGTCAAGTTATTTGACCTGATTCACTCTATCACCACATCCCACTTCAGCCGTCCACTCCCATGTGTGCATCCTCAGCCAAGTATTTACCAATGACTGCCCTCCCTCCATCAACTTGATATCAGTACTCACTCTTCACACAACCCTTTATATATTTTGAACTCATCCTCTGTAGTAATTAACTCAAACTTTCCTTTTAGCCCACTGGAACTGTGAATCATACCAAAGTGCCAAAACTACAAGCCTACTTAGATCTTCTAGCTGTGTCTTCACCTGAGCAGCTAAAATTTGTTGGGGAAAATACATCACTACTGACCAAACTCACTTCAAATTTATGGATATAAGTCTCAAATGAACATTCAATATTAATAGTGCCTGCTTTGCTCCACTCATGAATTCAGTTCCCCCACTTTGCTGCATCACTTTTTTCTACCTTCTTTCTTCTCAAAGCCCCAATAAATCTTTCATTTCATTGTCTTGAAATGATTTGCAATTCTTCCCCCCATTTTGGCTTCTCTGTGCATCATGTAGGATCCCAGTTCCCCAGACCAGAGATAGAACCCATGCAGTGGAAGTGCAGAGTCACAACTGCTGGACCACCAAGGAAGCCCCAACTTGCAAATTTTTATAAAATAGACAGACACTAACAAACAAGTACCTTAATTTCTTGCTTCATTATTCCTACCTGAATCTGCCTCCTTTCCTGTTAAAATGAAGAAAACATCCCCAATCCTATTAAATCCCCTTCTCAGTGTGCTCTGGATCCCATCTCCTCTCACCATTTCCAAGTCCTTACCTCAATTATCTCCCATCTCAGCTCTTCTTTTACACTAGCTCATTCCCAGCAGAACACGAGTGTGCCTTAAAATCTCCTATCAAGAAATTATTTTTACCCTGAATTTCCTCTAACCTCTCTTCCATTATCTTGTTTCTCACAGTACAATTCTTTTTTGTTTTAAATTGAAATATAGTTGATTTAATGTTTCAGGTGTACAACAAAGTGATTGAGTTATTCATACATACATGCATGTTTTCTTTTTCAGATTCTTTTCCATTATATATTAGTACAAGATATTGAATATAGTTCCCTGGGCTGTATGATAAGCCCTTGCTGTTTATATATTTTATATATAGCAGTGTGTATCTGTTAATTCAAAATTCCTAATTTATCCCTCCCCACACCTTCCCCTTTGCTTACCATGAGTTTGCTTTCTACGTCCAGCATAACTCTTAAAAAGAGACATCTATACTCACCATCTCTACTTCTTCATCTATCATCTATTTCCTCCATAAAGTCTTATTCAAATCAGACTTTCATTCCTATGACTCCACTGAAATGACACTTATCAAAAACTGTTATGACCAATATCTTACCACAATCGATGGTCAATACTCTGACCTCATTTTACTCAAATTCTCAGGAGAATTTGACAGATTTGAACTCACTTTCTCTTGAAACATTTCCTCCTCTAGACCAGAAGTTATAGACTATACATTGTGTTCCCCAAATCTATAAGTTGAAGCCCCATCCCCAATGGAACTGTATTTGTAAATGGAACCTTTAAGAAAGTAAGTAAAAATTTTTAAATTAGATAATAAAGATGGAGGCTATAATCCTATAGGATTGATGCCCTTACAAGAAGAGGAAAAGATGCCAGGAACATGTGCTCACTGAGAAAAGATCATGTGAAGAGACACAAAAAGGCAGCCATCTACAAGCCAAGGAGAAAGGCCTCAGAAGAAACCAAATCTTACAACACATTGACTTTAGACTTCTGGATTCAAGCACTATGAGAAAGTGATTTTCTGTTGTTTAAGCCACCCAGTCTGTGGTATTTTGTCACGGCAGACCTAGCAAATAAATACACTAAATTATCTGCTTGTGTGTATATTTGAAATGAAATTCTCTATACCAAAAAACCATTTTAAAAAAAGATCTTCTACATATGAATGACTTTCAAATTATTGTCTATAGGCTCAGCCTTTTCTGTGATCTCTAGCATCTCATATACAACTACCTTCAACTTCTCTATTTAAATATATAATACAAATTTTAAGCATAATATGATTGAAACAGAACAATTACTTATTTCCTAACATCTGCTCCCCTTCTGGAGAAGGCAATGGCAACCCACTCCAGTACTCTTGCCTGGAGAACCCCACGGACGGAGGAGCCTGGTAGGCTGCAGTCCATGGGGTCACTAAGAGTCGTACATGACTGAGCGACTTCACTTTCACTTTTCACTTTCAAGCATTGGAGAAGGAAATGGCAACCCACTCCAGTGTTCTTGCCTGGAGAATCCCAGGGATGGGGGAGCCTGGTAGGCTGCTGACTATGGGGTCGCACAGAGTCGGACACAACTGACATGACTTAGCAGCAGCAGCAGCCCCCCTTCTAAGCCTTTGCTATCTTAGAATGTAGTGTGACTATGCACCAAGTCACTTAGTCCAAGTGCGAGGAATATCTTTGAGTCCTTTTTCACTCACCACTCACTTAGTGTTCAATAGCAACACCATTGACTCATCTTCAAAAATATATCCAAAATCTGCCTACTTCTCTTCATCCTTACTGCTAATCCAGCAAAGTGTTACACGGCTGAGATTACTGCATTCTTCTCTTCATTTTTTTTTAAGAGAAAAAAAATATGTTGATTTGGGCCATTCACTAAGATTATTATAAATAATGCAATATATTAATATAATAACAGCTGTTCTTAAGCACTTATTAGATTTATAAATATAAAAGATAACTGGGTTACTAGGCTTTCTCTTCAATTTCTATCATTTTTCTCACTTATAATGCATCTTCCACTTAGACACTAGACCTAGAGACCTTACAAAAGTATAAGTGAGATCCTACTACCCATGTGCTTAAATCTCTTAAAATGTTTTTTCTTACATTCCAAATTCATTACCATATTCTACAAGGTCTAAACTGGGTCCAACCAATCCAAAGATATAGAGCCATTTTCCTCTCCATAGGTAAGCCTTCACGGTTTTAAGCCTCTGTGATTAATGGAGGTCTTCAGTACCAAAATTTAACCTTGTCTATACTGCTGACTGATACAATACTTATTACTGTTAAATTTAACTATTTTTTAAAATCTTCACACTCATTTCTCTCCTGACTAAAATACAAGCTCTTTCAAGGCAAGAACTGTCTATTCACTAGGGTACCCCCTGTGCCTGGAACATTGTCTGGCATTTAATAGGTAATCAAGTATTTGTTGACTCTCTAGTTTATTAAGTTGTATTCAAGCATATCGCTTTATCTTGATTCCAAAGTTTTCTGACACAAACGTCAAGCTTTCAGAGAAGGTCCCATGCCAAATAAGGTTCACAGATGAAGAATACAAGCCTGCCTTACTCACTCTGCCATATTTAGGACAGAGAAAGCTAGTTTCACTCAGAAAGTCAGGTACAAGCATTTACTTGGGAATACTGACTGGACTGAATAAGGATGGGAATTGGATGAAAATGAATATGATACACTTAGAGAGAGGAAGTAAAGGGGCAGGAAGGAAGGACAGAATGCCTTCTGCACCTCCCCTCAAAGAGATAANCACTCAGAAAGTCAGGTACAAGCATTTACTTGGGAATACTGACTGGACTGAATAAGGATGGGAATTGGATGAAAATGAATATGATACACTTAGAGAGAGGAAGTAAAGGGGCAGGAAGGAAGGACAGAATGCCTTCTGCACCTCCCCTCAAAGAGATAATGAAAGAGAAAATGTGAGATGTGGCTCTGGCTTTAGAATCACATCAAAGCTACCAACTAGGGAGTAAGTTTCAGTGAAGATCAGGCTGTGACTAAATGAATTAGAAGTTTCTCTTCTCTTGGAAAAAGATAAGTAAAGTATTCCCTCCAATACTGCTCTATGAGGAGAGGGAAGAGATGCCTAAACATCTATGGGCCACGGCCAAGCTGTACAGACTGCAAGAGAGAGGATCCACCTCCAACACCAAGGAACTGACTCAAAGTAGGTTTTCTCATGCCAACTGCCTCACTTTGGGAACTATAAGCAAGCAGTGGAACTGTAGTCATAATAGACACTGTCGGGGGTGGGGGAGGGGAATGAATGGATCCAAAATGGGAAGAAGGCTTTCTGAGTGAATTTAGATATTTCAATTGGCCTTGATTTATCAAGGAATGAGAAGACAAATAAATGTTAAAGGAGAGATTTTATTTAGATTCCATTATAACTTCCCCTTTGTCTTTTGGGCAAAATAAAAATCAATGTATAAAACAAAGCAAGGAAATAAGCTCTTTCAGTACACTGAATATGGAAAAAATCCTTGGTAGCACCGCCCTCCCCCTTGAAAGTTGACATGCCATTTCAGAGTAAGCTTGCTTTGTTTAAGCAAGATTTGCATCTTAGTAGAAGCTTACAAGCATGTAACCTGTGAGGGGATGGTTGCCATGACAACATTAATGAGCCTGTCCTATGACCAGAGATACTGCAAAGAGAGAATATGTTTGTGTTCCCACTTATTATCATATTGGTCTCAGCTTTCTGGACAGGGAGAGCTGAAAAATCACTCTAACAGAGGGAAATGTTTATTAATGGTTTCATCGTCAGCCATCAAACTTTGAATAAGTAAGAGGAAAACTTTACAGCATTAAAAAATAAATGAAAAAAGGTCAGCCTAAAAACCATTTAGATAAAAATGTGTTGTGTTTATAATGGGTTATTGCTATGAAATGATGCTGTTTTCTAACAAATAATAAGGGTGTTGAATTTACCATTAGTCTAGCTTGGCTTAATATGTAGCCTTGTGCAGTCTTTCTCATTGAAGAGTTTCAAAGCCTTTTGTGTTTGGAAACTAAAACAGTAACCCTTCACAGGCCCCTTACTTAAACATTAAGTACTTAAGCATTAACACACATTATAATTCTGTACCATATTGGCTCTTTAAATATAGCTTTTCAGTCTCAGAATAAAAATCACCATGAATTATCCATATTTAATTTGAGAAAAGCCAGATTCAGAGAATGTGGATAGGTTTCTCCAAACCTCACAGTGAGTAAGCAGCGCTTTGACTACCACCTGGATACAAAAAGGCAGCAGTTTTTGACCTGTTACTCCCTCACCAACAATACCCATGTGTTCAGTGATGTGTGAGCTTTCTCAAGGTATATATATATATTGTCAAAAGAACAGAAAAAGTCCCCACCCTCAGGAGTTTTTAATACAATCAGATGAGATTCATAATTTATTTTGGAAAAAATTGAGTCTTGCGAACAAAATTTATGACCCAGATCTGCCACTAAGTAACTGGATGTACTTAGGCAGGACATGTTACTATTATTGTGCTTTAGGGTCCAAAAACTACTACTAATAATATCAGAGTCACTAGTTGTTGCAAATGGCATTATTTCCTTCTTTTTTATGGCAGATTAGTATCATGATATCACTTACATGTAGAAACTAAACAAAGAGTACAGGAACTTCTCTGGTAGTCCAGTGATGAAGAGTCCACGCTTCCAGCGCAGGGAGTGAGGGTTCAATCTCTGATTTGAGAACTAAGATCCAGCACGCCAAATGGTACGGCCAAAACAAAACAAACAAAAAACCCACAACAACAACAAAATTTTAGAGAAGGAAATGTCAACCCACTCCAGTATTCTTGCCTGGGAAATCCCATGGACAGAGAAGCCTGGTGGATTACAATCTATGGGGTCACAAAAAAGTCAGACATGACTTAGCAACTAAACAACCACCATAATCAGCTCTAAAACTGTATAAGGAGCATATTTCTTAATCATCAAACAGATCTCTCTGCAGAATTTTTGGAGACACACACACACACAAAATAAAATAACGTATTTTTGAAGGGTACAAATGAACTTATCTGGAAAACAGAAATAGAGTTACAAAGGCAGAAAACAAGTTTATGGTTATCAGGGGGTAAGAGGGAGAGGGATAAACTGGAACGTTGGCATTGACATATACACACTAATATATATATAGTAAAATTATAGTAGAATATATATAGTACATATATAATACATAATNTTGAAGGGTACAAATGAACTTATCTGGAAAACAGAAATAGAGTTACAAAGGCAGAAAACAAGTTTATGGTTATCAGGGGGTAAGAGGGAGAGGGATAAACTGGAACGTTGGCATTGACATATACACACTAATATATATATAGTAAAATTATAGTAGAATATATATAGTACATATATAATACATAATAATATATATATAGTCCATATATAATATATGTAGAATATAGAATATATTATATATAATAATAATATATATTATATATATATAAAATAGATAACTAATAAGGACCTGTTATATAACACAGGCAACTCTACTCAATATTCTCTGTAATAGCCTATATCGCAAAAGAATCTAAAAAACTGTGTGTGTGTGTGTGTGTGTGTGTGTGTGTGTATACACACATAACTGAGTCACTTTGCTATATACCTGAAACTAACAGAATTTGTAAATCAAATATTTACTCCAATAAACTTTTTAAATTATTTTCTTTTAACTTTTCCAATTATACTGGGGACTTTAGGCTGTCACTAGAAACCATATCCCACAGAGAAATAGAAATATATTTTCATTCAAAATGAGCAAGATGACCAACAAAAACCTANAATCAAATATTTACTCCAATAAACTTTTTAAATTATTTTCTTTTAACTTTTCCAATTATACTGGGGACTTTAGGCTGTCACTAGAAACCATATCCCACAGAGAAATAGAAATATATTTTCATTCAAAATGAGCAAGATGACCAACAAAAACCTACAGTATAGCATAGGGAATTCTGTTCAATATTCTGTAATGACATGAATGCGGAAAGACCTTGAAAAAGAATAGATAACGTATATATGTGTAACTGAATCACTGTGCCATGCATATGAAACTAACACAACATTGTTAACTATGCTCCAAAATAAAATAAAAACATTTTAGATAAGCATGATGTTAAAGAGTTCAACTTTAATCTATGGTTGGGATGCTTAGCTTGGTGTTTCCTAGGAGTAGCCCTCTTATCCCCTGAAATGCTTGGAAGAAATAATGTTTCTTATACCCTCCTCTACCCCTGTGGAACTAGTACTCTCAAGTGGATAATGTCTGCATTTTCCCAGAACATTTCAGATTATTCCCATGCTCTGTAATATCCACAAGATCACAATTACAAACATAGCACTCGACTATAACTGAACTAAGGAAACAGATCTTTTTGTTTGGTCTCTATATACACAGTATTTTTCAGAGTTCCAAACACCCAATATTTTTAATGCTGGTTTAATTAATAAGAATAGGTAACACTTAGTGCTGGACTACTGTTTGTCATGTACTTTACTAAGCTCTTTACAGGAATTAACCTACTTGAGATTTACTAATTTGAATTCAGTCTGTCATAATCCTCTATAATGTCATAATTTTAAAATTATGGTGAGATACATGTTTTGTAAGTATTAGAGATACATGTTTTTGTAGTGTAAAGCTAGATGAAGCCGCAAAACTAGATTCATTCAATATTTACTCCAAGAGGCAGTCTATTGATGGGATTGAGATGATGCTCAGTGAGATGATATCCTAGATTAATATCCTAGCTCTCACGCTGAATCACTGAGCTCTGTGCAAGCTACTCTCTTTTCCTCAGTTTTCTTATCTTGAAATTGAGAATAACTGTAGAATTTGTAGGGTTGAATCACTGTAGCTCAAAAATTGCTATTGAGATAACTATAAAAGAGTGGGGAGAAATTGTCAAAATTCATAAGATTATAAATTCAAATTGTTTTAATCAGTGTCTTTAGGTCCTGGATCCACATAAAAGAGATGGGAAAACTCAGATGATGCTTGACTAATATCCTATCTGGCTTGGCTCTTTATCAGAAGTTTAGTGAATAGATGTTGTTTATCCATCATACATTTAATAAAAATGCTTAAAAATGTAGGTTTATTTGTTTAAATTTTTCTGCTTTAAACAAATTCAAATGTCTGCCCAAATATCACCTTATCAGTAAAGACTTTACCTGACTACTTCATACAAAGTGGAAACCCCTTCACTTCACTAGAACTCCCTATAACCTTTAGTTTGCTTCACTTCAGTCCTTAACTTTCATCAATAAAGCACTGTCCATATCCCCATTTATTCACTCATGTTGTTTGATTTACAATATGTGTCCTGTGATAGCAGAATAATACTCCCCAAAGAGGCCCACACACACTTCTCTGGTGGCTCAGTGGTAAAGAATCTCTTGCCAATGCAGGAGATGTGCAATCTCTGGGTTGGGAAGATCCCCTGGAGAAGGAAATGGCAACCCACTCCAGTATTCTTGCTTGAAAAATTCCATAGACAAGGGAGTCTGGCAAGTGACAGTCTGTGGGATCACAAAGAGAGTCAGACACAACTTAGCAACTAAACAACAAAAACAACAAACAGGTCCGCATCGCAATCTCTGGAAGCTGTGGCTATGTGTTGCTTTACGTGGAAAAATGGACTTAATCACATGAGCCCTTAAAATAGCCTTTCTATCATTTTATCAGAGATGTGGCAATGGAAGAACAGTCAGAGAGATGCAACATTGCTGGCTTGAAAGATGGAAGTAGGCCACAAGCCAAGGAATAGGAGTAGCCTCTGGATGAGGGAAAAGACGCGGTAGTGTCTAATAACGGAACAGCTAGAAAGGAATGTGGTCTTGCTGGCAACCTGAGTTTAGCCCAGGGATCCCCATGTTACACTTATGACATAGAGATCATAGGCTAATAATAAGTTATTTTAAGCTAATAAGGCTGTGGTAATTTGTTACAGTAGCCATTGAAAATGAATACATGTCTCCTCACAGAAAACAAGCTAAATGAATTTAGCACACAGAAAATATTCAATAAATATATGTGGAAAGGATAAATAATGAATTAATGTAATAAACCAAGAAGCCATCTCCTTCTAGTCCTGATATCACAAGTGGGCTTCTACTAAAATAACAGTAATAATGGTACTATTGTCTTTTGTGTGTCAGCATTTATATGTGTTTGTTTTTTCATTTACTCATCTCCAGATTTTAGTGATAGTATCTCCATTTTCCACTAGAGCAACCTAAGACTCAGAGGCATTAAGTAACTTGACCAGTCTACTTGGCTAAAAAGTTGAGTCTTCCATTAAGATACCATTTATAAGAATAATTAAATATACTTTTAAAATTTGTGGTTAGTAAAATAAAGTGAAGTCTCTCAGTCGTGTCTGACTCTTTTCAACCCCATGGACTATAGCCTATCAGGCTCGTCCATCCATGGGATTTTCCAGGGAAGAGTGCTGGAGGAAGCCATTGCCTTCTCCAGGTGATCTTCCCTACCCAGGAATCGAAACTGGGTCTCCCACATTGCAGGCAGATACTTTACCGTCTGAGCCACCAGGGAAGCCCAAAATAAATATTAATTAAAAACAATCCAACCCAACATATATAAATGGTAGTCTTGTAAGAAGGACTATTTATTAAAACAGTATGTAACAAAGGCATTCATGTCCAAGGCCTCAGAGTTTGTATAAGTCTATGTGAATGAAGTAACACTTTCTATACTCTGATGATTTGAGTATCTCAAAAGCACAGCAATTAGGAGCCCTGCCTAATAGGATTCCTCATTAGAACTTCATTCGTAAGCTAATGGTCCATGAGTGTCCCTCTTTCAGGACGTCAGCTTACAAACACAGTAAGCATAATCTTCCAGAGACTTCTGCATGTCCTATCAACAGCTACAGGTTGAGTTCCCCTTGCTCCCTATATAACCCATACACAAGGAGTAATTCACTGCTCCCTGAACCCAGCACTCTTTCAAACCCTACCTCTGCTGAGAGTGAACAACCCTGGAAATTAAGCCTGGCCTCAGACACCCGGGTAGCCTTGCTGTTGAAACAGTATTAAAAATCACATTGAAAAAACAGAGGGAGTTAGAGAGAAAATTATTTTATTCTCATCCATTGAATGCAGATGTAACTGAAGTAACAGAATTTTCAGTCATACTTGGGTTTAGTGTTCAGTTCATTTATTTTCCAACCATATGGCTATTGGCAAATTCCTAATTCCTCAGAGCTTCCGTTTTCTCATCTGTCAAAAGAGTATTTTAATACCCATGATACTGGATAAAATGAATAAACAGAACAAGACCACTGATCACAAGGATGTCACAGAATTAAAACACACCTTTAAGAATTAAAGTAACCTTGAAATTTGTAAATAATCAAAATAACTCTAAAATGGGGAACTGATTGAATAATTTCAGGTAAATCTCTACATTGAATTGAAACCAGAACCAGGCCTAGAGCACGTTGCTTTTGGATTTTCCTCTTATATCTTTTTTCTGAACTATAAACAAATACTCAAGTTTGTAAATTAAATTTATACTTTAAATTTATAAAAATTATCATAGATTTTATGAGAACTCAAGGGTAGAAAACTCTCTTCCCTCACTCAACAAATATTTAAGTCCCTGTTATGTATCTAGTCTCTTTTGTAGGTATAAGCCAAAATATCAAAAATATCTACCATCTTGAAGCTACTTCTCCAGACTGGAGAGACAGACAGCAAACACAATAAAGAAACTGTAAAGTATAAGGTGTTATAAATAGAAACAGGGAAGGGAAGTGGTGAGCAAAAAGATGAGAAAAAAATGTTTTCAGTGACTTCACTTCCAAATAAAATGTATCTAAAAATGAAATCTCCAAGGCTTTCCATAGAAAACGGTCTTTATGAGTCTAATCTAGAGCTACAGAGCCCAGTATGGTACCACTAGCTGCACGTGATTATTTAATCTAAATTTAAATTAACTGAAGTTTTTAAAATTTAAAATTCAGTTCCTTACTCCTGACCGTAGTTATCAAATACCCAATAGCTGTATACATCTAAAGTGAGTGAAGTCGCTTAGTCGAGTCAAACTCTGTCACCCCATGGATTGTAGCCTGCCAGGCTCCTCTGTCCATGGGATTTTCCAGGCAAGAATACTGGGGAGAGTTGCCATTTCCTTCTCCAGGGAAAACTTCCTGACCGAGGGATTGAACCCAAGTCTCCCGTACTGCAGGCAGACTCTTTACCATCTGAGCCACCAGAGAAGCCCTGTATTTCTAGTGGCTACCACATTGGACAGCACAGACCTATAGAAAAATGAACTGTTATCATCATAAAAAATTGTGCTGGACAGTACCAATGCAGAGTCTTCTCTCAAACTCTAGGAAACTAAAGCCAGTATGGCCCCTCACATAAAACAAGTGTTCAGTAAGTGTATTTGAACATTGAATTAAGCTATATTCCCAGAGATCAAATTGCCAACATCCACGGGATCATCGAAAAAGCACGAGAGTTCCAGGGTGAAAAACATCTATTTATGCTTTACTGACTATGCCAAAGCCTTTGACTGTGTGGGTCACAATAAACTGTGGAAAATTCTGAAAGAGACGGGAATACCAGACCACCTGACCTGCCTCTTGAGAAACCTATATGCAGGTCAGGAAGCAACAGTTAGAACTGGACATGGAACAACAGACTGGTTCCAAATAAGGAAAAGGAGTACGTCAAGCCTGTATATTGTCACCCTGCTTATTTAACTTCTATGCAGAGTACATCATGAGAAATGCTGGATTGGAAGAAACACAAGCTGGAATCAAGACTTCTGGGAGAAATCTCAATAATAACCTCAGATATGCAGATGACACCACCCTTATGGCAGAAAGTGAAGAGGAACTAAAAAGCCTGTTGATGAAAGTGAAAGAGGAGAGTGAAAAAGTTGGCTTAAAGCTGGACATTCAGAAAATGAAGATCATGGCATCTGGTCCCATCACTTCATGGGAAATAGATGGGGAAACAGTGGAAACGGTGTCAGATTTTATTTTGGGGGGCTCCAAAAGCACTGCAGATTGTGATTGCAGCCATGAAATTAAAAGACGCTTACTCCTTGGAAGAAAAGTTATGACCAATCTAGATAGCATTTTCAAAAGCAGAGACATTACTTTGCCAACCAAGGTCTGTCTAGTCAAGGCTATAGTTTTTCCAGTGGTTATGTATGAATGTGAGAGTTGGACTGTGAAGAAAGCTGAGCGCCGAAGAAATGATGCTTTTGAACTGTGGCATTGGAGAAGACTCTTGAGAGTCCCTTGGACTTCAAGGAGATCCAATCAGTCCATTCTAAAGCCCTGGGTGTTCTTTGGAAGGAATGATGCTGAAGCTGAACACCCAGTACTTTGGCCACCTCATGGGAAGAGCTNTGATGCTTTTGAACTGTGGCATTGGAGAAGACTCTTGAGAGTCCCTTGGACTTCAAGGAGATCCAATCAGTCCATTCTAAAGCCCTGGGTGTTCTTTGGAAGGAATGATGCTGAAGCTGAACACCCAGTACTTTGGCCACCTCATGGGAAGAGCTGACTCATTGGAAAAGACTCTGATGCTGGGAGGGACTGGAGGCAGGAGGAGAAGGGGACAACAGAGGATGAGATTGCTGGATGGCATCATCGACTCAATGGACATGAGTCTGAGTGAACTCCAGGAGTTGGTGATGGACAGGGAAGCCTGGCGTGCTGCGATTCATGGGGTCGCAAAGAGTTGGACACGACTGAGCGACTGAACCAAATTGAACTGAAAATAGGTGGGAAAGAGAGGGGAGATTCATTTTGAGGAAGCAAATATATACGCTGAAATTTTAGTAAATCTATGTATAATTGAAATTTCATGTCAATGGATTTGTTAATAAAACTTTTTGAGTTTTCTATTTATAGTGTTTGCAAAATTTCATTGCTGTGGTGATTTTATAACTTAGAATTTCCATTTCTGAGAAGACAAATTCAAGTCAAGTAAAAATATTTAGATATGTGCTATCCTTATACCTTTCTTGAATCTAGAATCTAATACATCTTTTCTTCAGAAACACCATAGGATATCTGTCTTCATGTAACTTCAAGCAAGCATCTGCCCAGATCCTGCTTGCCTTGCCCACCTTACAGTGGTGAAAAACAAGCAAGTGAACATGTAAAAGTGCTTTGAAAGTTTACATATATTTTTAAATTATCATTGTAATTTGAGGGGGAGCAGTTAAGCTGCCTA
Organism: Neotragus pygmaeus; assembly: GCA_006410875.1. Classification (NCBI taxonomy): domain Eukaryota; kingdom Metazoa; phylum Chordata; class Mammalia; order Artiodactyla; family Bovidae; genus Neotragus; species Neotragus pygmaeus. The sequence goes on from SJYV01042552.1 coordinate 43,315, forward strand.
TAAATCAGTTGTTGGAGGTTGGTATAGCTCAAAATACTAAAAGGTTTTCTCAGGCTAATAATTAACTTACCTGTTCTGTTGCTTATCAAATTGAAACACCTGTCTTTTCTGTTAATGTTTAAATTCATTTGAGAGATGTCATTTATGTTTGTTTGGTTATAATGAAAACACTGAAGCCTGGGTCCACTCTCTTCCCCAGTCACTTGTTCCAACTTCTCCTCTCTTTGCCTCTGCTTCAGTCTCAAAATCATGCTTGTCTTCACCCCTCTACATCTTTAGGAACAACCAAGGTTTGAGCCAGGAGAGGTAAAAAGTCATTCATATACAAAAGAAAATGTCACTTTAAAATGTTTTAATTAATTAGTTTATTTTAATTGGAGGATAATTACTTGACACATCATGATGGTTTTGCCATACTCAACATGAATAAGCCATGGGTGCACATGTGTCCCCCCATCCTGAACCACCACCTCCCCCCCCCACCAACCTCTCTTCCTATCCCATCCCTCTGGGTAGTCCCAGAGCACAGGCTTTGAGTGCTCTGCTTCATTCATAGAACTTGCACTGGTCATCTATTTTACATATGGTAATGTATATGTTCCAAAGCTAATCTCTCAAATTGTCCCACCCTCTTGGAGTCCAAGAGTCTGTTTTTTACATCTGTGTCTCTTTGGCTGCTTTGCATATAGGATTGGAAAATGTCACTTTTAAAAGAACTCATTGACAAGGAACAGTAGTAAAAACAAACAGACATTTTGCTATTGCCTTCATAACATGCAACCTCAGTATTATTATTCTGATGAAATCATCATTTTTAGCACAATTTTTCTCTTCTATTCAGGTCTCATGTTGATACATCTGGTGTATTTGTATTTAAATTTTATTCTTAATCTTGCCCTTTTTATTTTCAAAGCAATTTATAGTCAGCTAGGCATTTTCCCATTTGTTACTTCATCTGAATCTCTCAGCTGCTCCAGGAAATTGGTCAGGCAAGTACTTCTATCTCAAATTTCCCCTAGGCTCAGAGAGGTAAATGATTTGCTCAAGGTCACACAGCTGGTATATGGCTGAGCTGGCACTCAAATTTCACTGTTATTCAGGCTAATTTTCTTTTCTTTTCTTTTTTTTTCAGGCTAACTTTCAAAGGACGTTCTGCCTGGAAACATGAATACATGGTTGATTACCAGTTACCTTAAATCTTCCAGTGTTAAGTTTTGATTAAGTCTCTATAAATATTTTTTTCTGTTAAAAAACTTAGAAAGTTATGGAAGCCATTAACTTTAAAAAAAATTTTTTTAATATTTTGTCTAGATCGCCTACTTTCTATGCAAAACATGGATTATAAAATTGCCTATAAATACCAACTAGGAATAAGAAGTTCACAGGGGCCTCCATCAACACAGAGGTAAAAAACCCTCGCAGGTACCTGAAATCAAATCAGCCACTAATGTAATAGTGTTTTGCTATGAAGATATTTTTCTATTCAGGCTAAAAGGATCAAAATATTGTAGACAAGATAAATGTGCAGGGAATAGAAGTAAGGTCACCCACTGACACTTTACACAGAAATGCCATAAGCCCCAGCAGCAAAAAAAAAAAAAAAAGGAATTATTCATAAGGTTGACTTTTCAAACACTTTCTTACCAGTTTTTGCTGGGAAATAGTCTTTTTTGGCTATGGCAGATAGTACCACAAATGAGCTGGCACTGGAGAGAGTTATGCTCCAACAAAAATCTTTTTGCCTTCAGAAGACCCACAAAGATGGAATGTGAAAAGTGGGTAGAACTCCTACTTGGTTATGAGACGAGACAATGCAATATAGAGGGCAGAACATGAGATTTAGAGTCCGAAGAAGTAACTCTTAAAATAATTAAAATGTGAGCTGTTTTAATACTTGTACAAGAGCAAGTATAGCTGCACAAAAGATCACATATAAAGCAAAGTATTTGAAGTTTGGAAAATGGGTTTGATGGATAAACTCCTAATTAAAAAAAAAGAAATCTCCCTTCAAAACTGTGTCCTCTCTTTTGCTATTACATCTAAAATATTTATTCTCTCAGTTAAGATAAAATAGTCTGTAATCAGAGAAATGAAACAGTTTTGCCCAGCAACAGTTGGTAGAGATTGGTGTGGTCACCAGTATCCCTCCAAAAGCAATCCCTCTTTATTATTTTGCTACCAACAAAGGTACTTTTCTACGCCTTTAAATGATCAACAGTTTTGTAGATATTCTTTAGTATGATTGGAGGACATGTCTAAGGCTTTCTCAAGCTCTTACGGAGGTGGGAGCTGCCTGCTAACTAATGTCTTCAGTCCTGTTTATAGCAACAAGGAGACATACTGGAAAAAGTGCAAAACTAATTGTCAGGCATCTGGGTCTGAGAGCTAGTCTTGAAATTAACCACCTCACCCCCCACTATTTTGCTTTTACAGCCAACTGGGCTACTAAGAACAGAAGAAATAAGAGCAAACCCTTTGGTCTGTAGGCTTAGCTGACCTCAACCTGAGTGGCTTTTCAAACAGACACAGTGACACCATTGTGATGGGAATTAAATCATGAAACACACAATAGCCGCTTTTCTCACTTTAAAATTTGGGTTACTGCTGTATTCAACCCACACCCAGAATTTCTCCACTCCTCCCACTTTATTCATTTTCTTTCCCTAATTTTGTATGTATCCACCTCCCCCAATAAAATTATAAATTAGTGTTCAGACAGGGAGAACAAGACTATAATTTATTCTGCTTTGCCTACATACATTTTAGTGATTAACACCACTCACTGAAAACAGTGTTTGCATTAAACATTGATTAAGTAAATGAGTGAAAGAAATGTTCCCGTGGCCTTGGATAACTCAGCCTCTATCTCCATGAATCAGTTTCCCTATATTTTTAAGAAAAAGTGTAGGGATTGATGAAGTGGTAAAATGTGATGATTAAAACTATGGAATTTGGAACAAGGGAAATAAGGGTCAAATGCTACATCCACAGTACAACCTTGGGCAAGTTACTTAGCCCCTCTGAGCTTCAATATTCTCATCTGTAAAATGAGGATAATTCTTGTGCAAATTGTTGTATTGAATGCAAAAATGTATGGACACTGTATGTACAGTGTATATAACATAAAACATGTGCATGCATGCTAAGTCACTTAAGTCATGTCCAACTCATTGAGACCACATGGACTGTAGCCTGCCAGGCTCCTCTCTCCATGGAATTCTCCAGACAAGAATACTGAGAGGGTTGACATGCCCTCCCCCAGGAGATCTTCCTGATTCAGGGATTGAATCTGTGTCTCAAGTTTCTTGCACTGGCAAGCATGAAATGTAGTTGTAGAGATAATAATAATATAATTTATTTTTTATTTATTTTTTTTGTTGCAGTGTTTTAGCTTTTTTTTTTAATTTACTTTATTTTACTTTACAATACTCTATTGGCTTTGCCATACATCGACATGAATCCACCACAGGTGTACACGAGCTCCCAATCCTGAATCCCCCTCCCACCTCCTATAAGTTCATATGTTTTCTTCAACAAAATGTTCTATTAATCATTAAGAATAGGAGGAAAATATCACAAAATAGCTCCTTTCTGCTTATAGAGTCTCTGTATACTCAGTCATTTTCTGGCCTCAGTAAGAAGAGTAGTTGTATGAGAGAAAAGGATTTTATTGTGATATCTTTTATCTTAAACTGACTGTAAGGTATGAAGAGGGAAGTAAGAGACCAAAAAGAGAAAAGTAATTACTTCTAATTAAATACAGTAGTTTAGCGAGAGATACTATTATAGTGTCATGATACTATTATAGTAGAAAAAATATTACTGGACAATTAACATTAATAAGAAAAAAGTCATTTACCTATTGAAATTAATGTTGTCTTACATAGTTAGAAATTCTGCCTTAGCTGCATAGGACAAAGTTTTCTAATAAGAGAGGATATACAAATATACATATACCATGCATTTAAACACCAGTATGTGTTAATGGTTGGTCAAACTGATCTGAAGTAAAAATAAACACAGTTGAATGAGAATACAGCCAATTTGATAGAAAAGAATAGAAAACCAAGAATCCAAAAAATTGATTTAGTACTAAAACTCTGGACATTGTATTTTTAAAGCTAAACATTGAATATTGGGTGATTTGAGAGCCATCAACACTGGAGCATTTGAATTGTTACTTGTACATTTTCTACACATATGATTAAAGTCAGTTTAAGAAAGCCACTGAGTTTTGATCAAATAATTTTAAATGAAAATACTAAGAATGCCTTTTTTTCGATCCCCATCAGATCCCTTCCAGTTTGCTACATTTGTTCACATCATTGCTTCTTAGGAGACTGCTTGTTTTGGTCTGTTTCCCATTCATTCACTAAAGATATATTTACTATAAGTTTCCTTCTGGAGATATTTTATTGCATATATATATATATATATATATATATATATACAGAATATACATTTCATGAGGGAGGAGACATTCAATAACAAGTGAAAAATTAATAGGTAAGGAAGTATACATGGTCCCTGGTGGTTCAGACAGCAAAAAGTGACCCGGGTTCAATCCCTGGGTCAGAAAGATCACTGGAGAAGGAAATGGCAACCCAGTCTAGTATTCTTGCCTGGAGAATTCTATGGACACAGGAGCCTGGTGGGCTACGGCCCCTTGGGTCACAAAGAGTTGGACACGCCAAGCAACTAACACACAAGGAAACATGCAAATAGATAATAAGGTAATTTTACATAGTAAGAAGTGCTATAAAACTTGAATCGGTTTTCTTCTAGAAATCTTATACTGTTAGTTTTTACATTTAAACCTTTGATCCATTTTGAATTAATTTTAGGCTCAGCGGTAAAGCATCTGCCTGCAATGCGGGTGGCCCAGCTTCGTTTCCTGGGTTGGGAAGATCCCCTGGAGAAGGAAATGGCAATCCACTCCAGCACTCTTGCCTGGAAAATCCCATGGACGGAGGGGCCTGATAGGCTACAGTTCATGGGGTCGCAAAGAGTCGGACATGACTGAGCGACTTCACTTTCACTTTAGGNCTGTATGTACAGTGTATATAACATAAAACATGTGCATGCATGCTAAGTCACTTAAGTCATGTCCAACTCATTGAGACCACATGGACTGTAGCCTGCCAGGCTCCTCTCTCCATGGAATTCTCCAGACAAGAATACTGAGAGGGTTGACATGCCATCCCCCAGGAGATCTTCCTGATTCAGGGATTGAATCTGTGTCTCAAGTTTCTTGCACTGGCAAGCATGAAATGTAGTTGTAGAGATAATAATAATATAATTTATTTTTTATTTATTTTTTTTGTTGCAGTGTTTTAGCTTTTTTTTTTAATTTACTTTATTTTACTTTACAATACTCTATTGGCTTTGCCATACATCGACATGAATCCACCACAGGTGTACACGAGCTCCCAATCCTGAATCCCCCTCCCACCTCCTATAAGTTCATATGTTTTCTTCAACAAAATGTTCTATTAATCATTAAGAATAGGAGGAAAATATCACAAAATAGCTCCTTTCTGCTTATAGAGTCTCTGTATACTCAGTCATTTTCTGGCCTCAGTAAGAAGAGTAGTTGTATGAGAGAAAAGGATTTTATTGTGATATCTTTTATCTTAAACTGACTGTAAGGTATGAAGAGGGAAGTAAGAGACCAAAAAGAGAAAAGTAATTACTTCTAATTAAATACAGTAGTTTAGCGAGAGATACTATTATAGTGTCATGATACTATTATAGTAGAAAAAATATTACTGGACAATTAACATTAATAAGAAAAAAGTCATTTACCTATTGAAATTAATGTTGTCTTACATAGTTAGAAATTCTGCCTTAGCTGCATAGGACAAAGTTTTCTAATAAGAGAGGATATACAAATATACATATACCATGCATTTAAACACCAGTATGTGTTAATGGTTGGTCAAACTGATCTGAAGTAAAAATAAACACAGTTGAATGAGAATACAGCCAATTTGATAGAAAAGAATAGAAAACCAAGAATCCAAAAAATTGATTTAGTACTAAAACTCTGGACATTGTATTTTTAAAGCTAAACATTGAATATTGGGTGATTTGAGAGCCATCAACACTGGAGCATTTGAATTGTTACTTGTACATTTTCTACACATATGATTAAAGTCAGTTTAAGAAAGCCACTGAGTTTTGATCAAATAATTTTAAATGAAAATACTAAGAATGCCTTTTTTTCGATCCCCATCAGATCCCTTCCAGTTTGCTACATTTGTTCACATCATTGCTTCTTAGGAGACTGCTTGTTTTGGTCTGTTTCCCATTCATTCACTAAAGATATATTTACTATAAGTTTCCTTCTGGAGATATTTTATTGCATATATATATATATATATATATATATATATATACAGAATATACATTTCATGAGGGAGGAGACATTCAATAACAAGTGAAAAATTAATAGGTAAGGAAGTATACATGGTCCCTGGTGGTTCAGACAGCAAAAAGTGACCCGGGTTCAATCCCTGGGTCAGAAAGATCACTGGAGAAGGAAATGGCAACCCAGTCTAGTATTCTTGCCTGGAGAATTCTATGGACACAGGAGCCTGGTGGGCTACGGCCCCTTGGGTCACAAAGAGTTGGACACGCCAAGCAACTAACACACAAGGAAACATGCAAATAGATAATAAGGTAATTTTACATAGTAAGAAGTGCTATAAAACTTGAATCGGTTTTCTTCTAGAAATCTTATACTGTTAGTTTTTACATTTAAACCTTTGATCCATTTTGAATTAATTTTAGGCTCAGCGGTAAAGCATCTGCCTGCAATGCGGGTGGCCCAGCTTCGTTTCCTGGGTTGGGAAGATCCCCTGGAGAAGGAAATGGCAATCCACTCCAGCACTCTTGCCTGGAAAATCCCATGGACGGAGGGGCCTGATAGGCTACAGTTCATGGGGTCGCAAAGAGTCGGACATGACTGAGCGACTTCACTTTCACTTTAGGATATGATATGAGGTATGTATGGATCAAAGTTCATTTTTATATATAGACCTGTTGGGTGGCTACAAAAGCCCCACTATAGCATCAGTGGGAAGTTTGGACTTCCATCCCCACCCCACAGTAATAAAGCGTTCCTCTCTCTCTTCACTGGGTAGGGGTGGAGCGGATTGTCTAAAGAGACCTAGTGAACACTCAGGATTTTTA
>SJYV01042554.1:0-23342 GCA_006410875.1 Neotragus pygmaeus
AGGGACCCTGCTTCCTCCTTGTGTGGTGGGGGCGGAGCTCCTTAGTCTCTTGAGCCTGGGGGGGTCTCGTCTGTAAACGGGGTCCTGTAACACTCACCTAACAGCTCTGTTGTGAAGTGAGAGAAGGTAACAGGTGTACAGAGCCTGACACAATAGAGGCTGCTGAGTGCTGTTGTTTGTATTGTGATTATCATTGTTTTGGGCGGTCTGGGTGACATCCACTGCCCTTGGCTGAAATCCACTCCAGGCAGGGTGCGTGCATCTTCTTGGGCTAGTCTTCGGAATCCTATGGTCGCCACTCCTGGGCTGTGGTTTCAGTGGGGGTGAGATGCCCAGCCCCCGAGCCTCCTGGTGCCAGCATCATTTCCACACCTGGTGACTCACTCTGCGGGTCCTGCTGGAACTTGGTGCCTCTCCGCCTGATAGCCAGGTGCGGGAACAGAATGTGTGGCCGCCGTGGGAGCTCTGGAACGCTCTGGGCCTCTGTCTCCCCTCTGTAACAGGGCCAGCCTCCTCACCGTGGTAGCCTCTGGGCATGCTGAAGCTGAAGGGATCTTAAAAGTTGTCCGGTCGGATCCTCTTATGGTTGAGGTGGGAAATGGAGGTTCAGGAAAGAGGTCTTTCTGAGGGACTGAGAGCAGAACAGAGCTCCCAGGCCCCTCTGTGTTGGGCTGGAGTCTGGCCTCCTGGGTCCTGGCCCCACTTCTGCCTTGAGGAGCCAAGGGGGCCTGGAAAATTCCTCACCCCTAGCTGGAATGGAGAGAGGGTCAACTGAAAAAAAGAAGGGGGGGCCTTTTGCAAACTGTAAAGTGCTCCATATTTGGGAGGTTCTCAGGAGGGCCCCTTTGGGGCCCGGCTGGCCTAGAGGTCCAGGGAGGAGGGCAGCAGGTGGCCAGGCCTGTCCCTATGCTCTTCTGCAACTCCATGTAGTGGTCTAGGGTCCAGAGGCTGCTGCAGTGAGGCCCCTCCCAGAAGGACAGACTGGTAGGGCAGGTGGGGCAACCCAGGAGTTCCCTGCCCAGCCTGGGAGGTGGGCCCGGTGTTTGAAGGTGACATTCTCCAACATCCTCAAAGGGAAGGGCAGGCAGATGTCCCACTGTCTCTCTGCTCTGGGCTCAGTCCCTGCCCTTGAGGAGCTCACAGCTCCTTGACTATCACTCATTCAATCCTATAGACCTTTCCTGAGTATTAGGCATGGTGCTAAGTACTAACGGCATTGATTATTTTAGTTCAGGTTCTCAGCCGGGTGCTCAGCTCATGGTACTCAGGAAAGGTCTATGGGATTGAAGTGGGTGATGGTTGAGACAACTTCTCCAGCGGTGGGATGGAGTGTATAGGTGGAGGCAAGGTCTGCAGCTTGTCTGGGAGCGCAGTGATGGATGTGGAGTGAGGAGCGATGGTGGGCCCTGTGGCTGGTGAGGGGGGAGTGGGGAGGGATGTTGAGGACGGTGAGTCAGACAGTCCTGAGTTCATGGCCTCACTCTGCGAGCTCCTACTTGCAAACCAGCTCCCTGCTCTGAGCCTCAGTGTCTTTATCTGTCCAATGGGGATAATAGGATCTGTGTCACAGAGTTGTCCTGAGGCTCCAGAGAGGTAACATGTGCAGGCTCTCAAGGGCATGCATGATGGACACTCACATGGTGTTATGTGAACAGAGGTCTTTGGAGAGAATGGATATAAATTACAGAAATATGTTATAAAAATATGGTCGACAGGTACAGAAGTAAACGCAAGTTGCATTGTCTTAGATTCATAGAGGAGAAAGATAGATTTTTAGGGGAATTCATGAATTTACCCATTCTGTGGACAGTGCCTGAGTGCCTGCTCTGTACTGGCTGGCTGTTGGCCATACAGAGAGAAATTAGGCACTGTATTGACACTGAGGTTCATGGTCCTGAGAAGGACATAGGTAGATAAACACCTAATTCACTGCACCCAATACATGGGCAGCACTGGGCGGGGGAACAGCACCAAGGGAATCATCTTAACTTTTGAGAGGATTTTCTTCTTTCTAGGTTATTTTTTCTGCACTCTGTAGCATTGGCATCCTAGTTCCCTGACCAGGGCTCAAACCCATGCCCCCTGCATTGGCAGTGTGGAGTCTTAACCCCTGGATGGCCAGGGAAGGCCCCGGAAGGCTTTTTATCGACCCATAAAATGTTTGAGAGCTAGAGAAAAAAATCATTAGCTTTCAAGTATGTAAAGAACCAAAAAAAAAAAAAAAGGAAAATTAATCAAAATTTCAAATGAAGAATTACAAACATCCTTTAAAAACTTATTTAAAGCCAAACGATTATATTTAGTATGTAACATGAATACATTTTAATGTGTTTGATTACGCTGTGGGATCAGTCTGGTACCTATGAGGGTCTGATGAAATGATTCTACACGCCAGGAATTGAGGGTGCTCAGCAAAGAGAGATAGCTCTCTGATTGTCTGGGAGCAATCAAAGAGGGCTTCTCAGTGGAAGTGATATTTGGGGCAAACCTGAAAGAGAGAGGAGGGGTTGAACAGAGGGAAAAGCAGCCTGATGGTAATCGAAGGAGCTGCGTGAGCCCAGGTACAAAGGAGAGCATGTGAAGAATTTGGGAGAAGCGCGAGATGTTTTGGTTTTAGGGTATGGTGAACAAGCGAAGGTCCAGAGTGACACCAGGAAGGTCGGCAGGACACTTTATCTCGAGGACAACGGGGAGCCAAAAAGAACGTTTAGGAAGGAGGGGGGTGGTGGCGTGGTCAGACTCCCTTTCTTGGCTGCATTGGGCCCTTGTGGCTGTGCACAGGCCTTCTCTAGTCATGGTGCGGCTTCTCCTGTTACGGAGCGCGGGCTCCAGGGCACGTGGGCTTCAGTAGCTGGCATAGCAGGCTCAGTAGTTGCAGTGTTTGGGCTAAATAGCCCATAGTGACCCATGGGCTTAGTTGCCCTGCAGCATATGGGATCTCAGTTCCTGGACCAGGGATCAAACCCATGTCCCCTACATTGGCAGGCAGATTCTTAATCACTGGACCACCAGAGAAGTCCCCAGAGTGTTTATTAAAGTTCACTCTCAAAGCATCATGAAAAATGCATGCTGTGTGGAGGAGAGGGAGGTGCTAGAAGAGAATAGAGGCAGGAAGGCCAGTTGGAAGGCTGAAGTGTTAATCCCAGTGAAAGATGAGGACTTGTGCTGGGCAGGGTCAAGATGGGGAGAGAAGAGGAGGAGAGATTTGAGAAGTAATCAGGCAGTGATTGGAATGAAAGATGCTGGAAACAGGTGGTATACCAGCACCTGCTAGTCTCCCAGACTTCTGTGGGTCTGACATTTTCATGGTGTATCTCCTGGCTGAATCCCCATAAGAGGAGGCGGGCGTCTCTTAACGGAAATTTGCATTATGTGATCCTTCAACTAACCATAGTCCTATGTGCCTGCATTTTAAAAAATGTCAATAAGGAAAAAAAAAGTCCACATGTAAATGATATACAGACAAACTAGAAAATACAGAGAAGCAAAAATAAGAAAGTAAAACTCACTCTTAATTCCATCCTTTGGAGAGTGGTGACAGTTTGGTATAAATGTGTGTGCAACTAAGTGTACATCTGAACGTTCCTGTGTGTCTGCCTGCCTAAGCAGTTCAGTGTGCAGTAGATGGGCTTGTCTCTGGAGGACAAGGTCGATGTTTGGGGTTCATCTCTCTACCGCGAGGCTCTGAGTGTTTGGGTTTCCATCAGCTTCACGGACAGCAAGCTGTTCTAAAAAACCAAATTTTTGCTCACTGCATCTGTCAGGGACTGAGAGAAGCTGGGTCAAGTTCCCTATACTTTTTTTGGTTTGTTTTTTTAATATACATTTACCCTGTCACTTTATTTTTTAATTTAATTTATAAATTTTTTTTGGCTGCATGGCCCTTGGGATTTTAATTCCCCTACCAGGAGGAGAAGGGGATGACCGAGGATGAGATGCCTGGATGGCATCACTGACTCGAAGGACGTGAGTCTGAGTGAACTCTGGGAGTTGGTGATGGACAGGGAGGCCTGGTGTGCTGCGATTCATGGGGTCACAAAGCGTTGGACACCACTGAGCGACTGAACCGAACTGAACTGAACTGAACCAGGGGTCAAACCTGTGCCCACTGCAATGGGAGTGGAGTATGGAGTCTTAACTGGACCTGCCAGGGAAGCCCCCCTTATTCTTAGCATACTTCAGCTTCTCCTTGAATCTTCTATAGGTCCCATTTTACAGATGTTGACAGTATGTTTTTTGGTGCATAAATATTTATATTTTTATATCTTTATTGCGTTTAGCTTTAGCTTTGTAAAGCCTACTTTCTCATCATTTTTAATGGTCTTTGACCAAATTTAACTTTGTCAGATCATAAGGTTGCAAACCCTGGTCATCTGTATTTTCTTGGTATGCCATCACCATCAGCAAACAAACATACACTATAGATATTTAAACATTTGAACTCCAGAGGCCAATAGAACTGAGTTGGAATCCTGATTCTGACACTTGCTGGACGTGTGACTGAGTCCCTTAAAGTTTCAAATCTTCATTTAAAATTTTTTAAAAAATTTATTTGCTTATTTGACTGGATTGACTCATAGTTGCATCACTCAAGATCTTTCATTGTAGCGCACGGGCTCAGTAGCTGCAGAGCGTGGGCTTCTCTCTAGCTGTGGTAGGCAAGTTTAGCTGCACCACGGCATGTAGGATCTTAGCTCCCTGCCCAGGCATCGAACCTGTGTCCCTTGCATTGGAAGGCAGATTCTTAACCACTGGACTATCAGGGAAGTCCCTAAATCTTCATTAAATTTTTTTTTTAAAGTAATTTACTTATTTGGCTGAGCTGGGTCTTAGTTGCAGCATGCAGGATCTAGATCCCTGACCAGGGATTGAACCCGGCCACCTGCATTGGGAATGCACAGCCTTAGCCACTGGACCACCAAGGATGTCCCCAAATCTTCATCTTTTATGAAAGAGACTAACAACAACTACACAGGGTTGTTGTGACTGAGGGAGAAAAGTCCGGCATTAAAAATAAAAGATTGTCGTGAGTGGGCACCCGCAGGCTCAGGGCCTTGTGCTGAGCGCAGTCCGGGAGTTTCTGAGCAGCCACTCCCAGGGCCCATGGGCCACGAGCATCTTCACGCGCAGAACTGACCACAGTGCCAGGCAGGGCACCTGGTGTCTACAGGAGTGGCCGGGGGAAGGGCTGCTGGAGCGCGGAGGACGGAGGCAGGCAGCCTAAAGGTCTTCGGGGAAGACCGAGGGCTCGAAAAATCTGGATGGAACTTGGGTTTTACCAGTCACAAGCGCTCCATTTTTCAGTGAACTAAACAGAGCAGTTCGGAGAGGGCTAAGGATATGTCCAAGGTCACCCGTGGGAAGCAGCAGCTTGGGTCCTTGAACCTGAATCCTGACTTGAGGTCCAGCACCCAGCACCAGGCACCCTGGAACCCGGAGCAATATCACAGCAGGGACTGTGTCTTTGGTAGGCACCCCCGACCCCTTCCTCACAGGGTCCCCTGACAGCACCTGTCCTGGACAGCACCTGGGTGGGGGCACCTCCTGAGAGGGTGGCAGGTGGAGGGAAGCAGGCGCGGGGACAGGGCAGACCCCGAGGAGTGGGCAGGGTGGCTGCCAGGGAGGAGGGGCACCCAGCTGCAGGGACTGGAGTCCTGACTCATGAGGATGAGCCAGAAAGAGGGAGGCCCAGGGCTCAGATGAGGTGGGAGAGGTGCAGAAGCTGGGGTAGCAGAGGAGGAGGAGGCTGGAGAACCCGGTGGTCAGAGGAGGGGGTCAGACCCAGCTCAAACTGTGGGGCAGCACCGGTGCCTCCCAATCCTGCTTCCACAACCGCAAGATGAGGGTGGGGGTGATGCCTCCCGGGGGTCCTGGTGGGGGGGCAAAGGGCGAAGCTGCTGCCGTGGGTCCTCTGGTTCCCAAGAAGGTGGGCCTGAGGCCCTCCGCGCCTCCCAGGGACCGTGCACACGGAGCCTGTAAATACTTGCTGAATAGCGAAGCGTGAACCCACGACTGCCCGAATGAGGGGCAGAGGGAAGCTAGTTCTAGCCGAGGCCAATTTCTGTCCTGAGGACTTTGAGAATTACAGCCCTATCGGCTCCCCATGACCCGTGGGCAGGATCGAGCCCCACTCAGAGTGTGGCCTGCATGCTGCCCACTTACCTGCAGGGACCTGCCCCCTTTCTAATGAAGACGTTTGTTGTTGTTGTTGTTTTAATCTTATAAAGAGCTTGCAATTATTTATTTGCTTATTTATTTGCCATACCATGAGGCATACAGGATCTTCATTCCCCGGCAGGGATCGAACTCCCGCCTACTGCAGCAGAAGCACAAAGCCGTAACTCCTAGACCACCAGGGAAGTCCCAAGCCATTTATATTTTCTGGACCCTTTTACTCTCCCTCCACTCTCCCTCACCTCCCGAGGGTTCCTCTTGGACCAAGGCAGAGAGAACACCGAGAGGAAACAAGGAAAGGTTCTGACTGTTGTTATAAGATCTGGTTCAACCTCTGGAATTGGGGTGGGGGGGGCCACTGGCGTGGTTGGGAGGAATCAGGTTGTAGCTGTCAGGTGTGACCAGAAGCTGTGACCTGGTGATCCGGCCGCTGGGGAGGAGATGACAGAGCACTGGCTTAACAGCAAGGCTCTGGAGTAACTCTGGGCATGCTTCACCTCCCTGTGTCTCAGTTTTCCCATCTGTAAAGTGGGGAGAATTATAGCACCACTTCTGGAGGTCACTAGGATCTACGAAAAGCACTTAGAACTCCTGGAATGCAATAAACATTCCTTTAACAAACATCTATGGAACACCTGCTTGGGATCCTCAGATTAAATCAGGGAACTATAACAAAAGCACAAACTCCAGTTGAAGGAAACAAACAAAGCCCCAAATAAGTGAATTCTATATGGTTTGATGAGGCAAAAGGGGTGTCACAAGTAGGGGGAAGGGCAGCCCACAGCTTTAAGCAGGGCCATTAAGGCAGGCCTCACTGAGANACAAAAGCACAAACTCCCGTTGAAGGAAACAAACAAAGCCCCAAATAAGTGAATTCTATATGGTTTGATGAGGCAAAAGGGGTGTCACAAGTAGGGGGAAGGGCAGCCCACAGCTTTAAGCAGGGCCATTAAGGCAGGCCTCACTGAGAGAAGACCTGAGGTTTTGGGGGTAGTTGAACATAGGGGTCTCTGGAAAGAACATTCCAGACAGAAGGAGCAGTCAGGGCACAGGTAAATTCAGAGGACAGGCAGATTCCTGGCTGCGTTTGTTTCCCTTTTTAAAAATCACTGTGTTTTAACATCTTCATTGAGGTATAGTTAACACACAATGGGCTTCCCTGGTGGCTCAGAGGGTAAAGAATCCACCTGCAATGCGAGAGACCTGGGTTTGATCCCTGGGTTGGGAAGATCCCCTGGAGGAGGGCATGGCAACCCGCTCCAATATTCTTGCCTGGAGAATCTCATGGACAGGGGAGCCTGGTGGGCTACAGTCTATGGGATTGCAAAGAGTCAGACACAACTGAGCAACTAACGCTAACATACAATAAACTGTATGTGTTTAAAATGTGCGCTTTGATGAGTTTTGACACATCCATATACACATGTGAAACCATCACCACGGTCAAGAAAATAACATATTTGGGGACTCACCTTCCAGCGCAGCGGGCCTAGGTCCGATCCCTGGTCAGCTTCACTGGGCCCACCACCTGTGCTCTGACTTACCTCAGCGGCTTCCCGACTGGCCCCCGCTTCTGCCTGGCCCCTCAGGCCGGTCTCAGCCCTCCTCACTCCCTGCTCCTGTCCCTCCAGTGCTCAGCACTCCCCACCTTAGGGCCTGTGCCCTGACTCCCCGGTAACTAAGCCCGAGTGCTGCAGGGATGAGCCCTCGTGCCGTGAAGACCTAATGTAGCAAAATAAAAATTTGTCCCTGTCCTTTAAAGAAAGAAAATAATATATTCACCACCTGCAAAACTTTCCTTCTGTCCCTTGGTCATCCTTTCCTCCATTTCCACCCCATCCCCAGGCAGCCATGATCTGCTTCTGTCCCTGTAGAGTAATTTGTATTTTTTAGAGTGGTATGTAAATGGAGTCATACAGTTTGTACTCTTTTTTTTTTTTTTGGCTTGGCTTCATTCACTCAACTTAATTGTTTTGAGTTTATCCATGTTACTGTGTGTATTGACAGCTTATCCTTTTTATTACTGAAGAATATTCCATTGTATGGATAGACCACAATTTGTTTATCCGTTCACCTGTTGATGGACGTTTGAGCTGTTTCCAGATTTTGTCTATTACAAATAAAGCTACTGTGAACATTCATGTAGTCGCTGTGTACATATGTTTCCATTTGTAGTAGGTAAATACTAGGAGTGGAATGTCTGGGTTGTATGCAAGGAGTATATTTAACTTTTTAAGAAACCATCAAACCATTTTCCAAGGTGGTTGTACCATTTTACATTGTCCTTGGCAGCGTATGAGAGTTTGACGTCCTCTACAGACTTGGTATGGTCAGTCTTTTTTTTTTTTAATTAAAAAATTTAAAAAAGCTGGCTGCTCTGGGTCTTCATTGCAATGCACTTGGGGTTTCTCTAGTTGCAGATCACAGACTCTAGAGTGCCTGGGCTCCATAGTAGTGGCATGAAGCTTAGTTGCCCTAAGGCATGTGGGATCTTAAGTTCCTGACTTGCATCCTCTCCATTGGATCAAGCCTGCGTCCCCTGCCTTGGAAGGCAGATTCTTAACCACTAGACCACCAGGGAAGTCCCTGGTCGGTTTTTTTTTTTTTAAATTATTTATCTATTGGCCACACCAGGTCTTAGTTGAGGCATTTGGGATCTAGTTCCTTGACCAAGAGTTGAACCTGGGCCCCCTGCACTGGGAGCGTGGGAGTCTTAGCCACTAGACCACCGGGGAGGGAAGTCCCCCGGTCAGTTTTTCAAATGATAATTTTAGCCATCTAATAAATATGTAGTGACTTTAATTTGCATTTCCCTAGTGATGAATCGTGAGCTTCTTTTCCTGTACTTATTTGCCGTCTGTGTATCTTCTTTGATGAAGTGTCTCTTCAAATCCTTTGCCCATTTAAAAAAAGGGGTTTATTTTTTTATTATTGAGTTTGGAGTGCTCTTCATTTATTCTGATTACAGTTCTTTGTTAGTTATACAACTTGCAAATATTTTTCTCCAAATTTTTGGACTGTAAAGTTGTCTTTAGAAGGGCAACATTTTTAAATTTTGAAGAAATCTAATTTATCATTTTTTTCTTATGGGTTGTACATTTAACGCTGTATCTAGGAAATCTTTGCCTGACTAGGGTCCCCAAGATTTTCTCCTATATTTTCTTATAGAAGTTTTACAGTGATCTGTTTGGAGGTAGTGAGGTTTTTGTTTTTCTTCTGCAAATGGCTATTCAATTGTTGGAGTACCATTTGTGGAAAAGACTCTCCTTTCCCTGATGATTCGTCTTTTGCACCTTTGTTGAAAATCAGTTGACCGTATGTTTGGGTCTGTTCTTGAGCTTTCTATTTTTCCTGTTTATGTTTTTCTTTATGCTAATACCACACTGTCTTGACTACTGTAGCCTTATAATAAGTCTTGAGATCAGGCTGTATAATTCTTCTTGTACTTTTTCAAATTGTTTTGACTATTCTAGATTCTTTGAATTTCCATATAAATTTTAGAATCAGCTTGTTAATTTCTCCAAAATAGCTTGTTGGGATTTTCATTAGGATTTAAATAAATCTATGAAGCAATTTTTTTTTGGGGGGGGAACTGATGTCATAATAATATTGAGACTTTTAATCCATGAATGTGTTATATTTCTCCATTTATGTTTTCTCTAATTTCTCTCAACAATGTTTTATAGATTTCACATTTTGTCCAATTTATCCCTAAGCATTTTGTGTTTTATGCTATATTAAATGATATGATTAAAAAACTTTTTAGTTTGAAATAATTTTAAACTTACAGAAGAGTTGTGAAGACAGTACAAAGAACCCCTGTATATCCTTCATCCAGTTTCCTCTAATGCCGGTTTTCTTCCCAAGATCCAAGTCAGGATCCCACATTGGGTTTAATTGTCGTGCCTCCTTAGTTTTCTCCCATCTGTGACAACTTCTCAGGAATCTTTCCTTTCATGACCTCAACATTTTTGAAGAATATTGGTCAGACATTCTGTAGAATGTCCCTCAATTTGGCTATTTCTGATATTTTCTCATTTTTAATCTGAAAGTGTGAATTTGGGGGAAAAACACTGCATGGGGAGGTCCCCTCTCATCACGTCATATTAGGCGTATGTACGTGCTAAGTCACTTCTGTTGTGTCTGACTCTTTGTGACCCTACGGACTGTGGCCCCCCAGACTCCTCTGTCCATGGAATTCTCCAGGCAAGAACACTGGAGTGGGTTTCCACGTCCTTCTCCAGAGGATCTTCCTGACCCAGTGATCAAACCCTCGTCTCCTATATCTCTTGCACTGGCAGGTGGTTATCTGGAAAGCCCCTTGCGTTAGGGATAACATGATTTTGATATGGCTTGTTAATGGTAATGTCAACTTTGACTCCTTGGTTAAGGTTGTGTTTGCCAGGCTCTTCCATTGTAAGGATACTGCTTTCCCTTTTCTTACTCCATCTGTTAGATGTGAGTCACTAAGTCTGGCTGACAGTTGAGGAGATGAAAATTAAGCTCTACTTCCAGCACGACCTGGATGGGAGACCTGGGGTCAATCCCTGGGTTGGAGATCCCTTCTTCCTCTGGAGAAGGGAAAGGCTACCCACTCCAGTATTCTGGCCTGGAGAATTCCATGGACAGTATAGTCTATGGGGTTGCAAAGAATTGGACACGACTGAGTGACTTTCACTTTCCAGCTCAACAGAGTTTATTTAGGCTTTCCCTATTATTTATAATTTGTTTCTCTAACACAGAGAAATAGAGCTCTTATTATCTATAGCATATTTACCTATTTGTTCAAACAGTGTACATATAAAACAGTCTCAGAATTGCTAACCCATGCCTTGCAAAAAACAAATTCACTAACTAATATATAGTATTTGTAAACAGTCNTGCAAAGAATTGGACACGACTGAGTGACTTTCACTTTCCAGCTCAACAGAGTTTATTTAGGCTTTCCCTATTATTTATAATTTGTTTCTCTAACACAGAGAAATAGAGCTCTTATTATCTATAGCATATTTACCTATTTGTTCAAACAGTGTACATATAAAACAGTCTCAGAATTGCTAACCCATGCCTTGCAAAAAACAAATTCACTAACTAATATATAGTATTTGTAAACAGTCGCTTTGTCTCTTGCTTTACAGTGTCTAGTAAAAACACCAATGTATGAAGTTCCCTAGGTCAGGTCTTCTCTACTTCTTAAACGTTATTATATCATGAATTTATAATATGAATTTATCCCTATTTCACATTTTATACTTTTATTTTAAACGACATGGAAAATCTTAAAACTTCTAGTTTTACGAGCATATAAAAATATAGTTGATTTGTTTTGTGTATTGATGTATTTTGCAACCTTGCTAAACTCACTAACTTTTTGTACTAGGCTTTTTCTGTAGATTATTTAGGATTTTTCTATAGAGATGATTCTGTTGCCTATGAATAAAGATAGTGTTGCTTCTTCCAACCTACATGCTTTTTATTTCATTTTCTTGCTCTATTGCACTGGCTAGCTCTTCCAGTACAATGTAGAATAGAAGTGAGGCTGGGCATTCTGGATATGTTTTGAAGGTAGAGCTAATCTGATTTCCTAAAGGATTGGTGTTTAGTGATTATTAGGAACACGGCTTTCTCCTGCTGGAGGCACAGTCAATGCCCACATAAGAAGCCTGGGGCCCCAGCAGGGGTGACGGGGATGGTTTGTGGGGGGCAGGAATGGTCAGAGTGTTATCAAGAGACCTGCTTAGCAGAGGTGAGAAGTGGGTAATCAGGAGACTTTCCTATGCTTCTTCCTTCTTCCAGTTTGGGCTTAAATGTGAAGGGACTAAGAGGATTCCATGTGATTTTTTCTTTTTATTGAGGGAAGACAGGCTGAAGTTCATTTTGAGATTAACTCCCAAATAGGTCATTAAGCACTTTTCTGTCCCATAATCCCAGTTTCCTAATTTGAGTGTCCATCCCAAAGCAGTTGAATAAGCAGGATTCCTGGGTTTGGAGTGTGGAAACTTGGGTTGCAATCCTGGGTCTGTAAGCACCAGCTATGATCCAAGGGGAGTCACAGACTCATCTGCCCATCTATGCAACCTTGTTATGAAGCTCAGGGTAGCTGTGAACACCACACCATCACCACCATCAACTGTAATAATAATGGCCACACCTATTGAAATTTAACTACATGCCAGGCTCTTTTCTAAGTATCTTATTTGTATCAGTTCATCTTTCCAAGTATCCTTTGAGGTGGATATTTTCCTTGTCTCCAAGTTGCTAATGAAGACACTGTGGTCAAGTGGTGGAGCAGGATATGTGTTTCCTGACCACTTTTGGGGACTGTCTGTCTTGCTGGTGCTGCCTCCTCGGCTCAGACATTACCTCCTGCCAGAACTCTCTCCTGATTTTCCTTCGCTGGGCTCCCCCACACTCATCAACCTGTGCTTTCCCAAATTAGGAACTATGTCTGGCTTCTCCTCACACCCCAACATCTAGGGAGGGACTCAGCACCCATTAGGACATTGGAGAACAGATCTTTTGCCCTGAAAGCGCGGCTCAGGAAGCAGCCTGTGTCGCCATCTTGTAGATCAGTTGTGGCTCTGATCACACCTCTGGGGGTCACTAAGAAGAAGGCCTCCATCAGTGAGGCTGTGACTCCAGATGAAGCCCGTGGCCTGAAGGCATCTTGGAGCCTGCTCCTCCTCCCCCTGCACCGCAGCCAGGCAGCTCCAGGAAGTGTTGTGCATGACACACGCCCCCCACTCACCACCTCCCAGAGAAGGGATCATTGTGTCCGAAGGGTTAATGAGGGATGCGAGGAAGGGACCCTTTGGCCATGATGCCCTCTGACCTTTCATAAATCAGAGAGGATGGGGGACAAGGGGGCTGCTTGGCAGGACTTGGTGGGGTGGGGGCTTAGAAGCAGCTGCGCGCGACGTTGACATTGTTCCCACCATTCTAAGTGCAACAAATCCCTCTATTGTGTTCCTGGTTTATCTGGTTCCTCTTGTTTATTAGCAGGGCTCCTTTGGCAGCGGTTCCAGCCCTGGGCGGGTGGAAAGAGTGCTGGCACGCACCGCGGGGGGAGGGGGCTGCGAGGGGGCCTTCGTCAATGCCCGCATTGTCCCGACACTTTTTGTTTCTACTGTAATGACATGTTGGAAGAGAGAGAGGAGGGGAAAAAAAAGACTCGAGTTGGGGAGGGAAGAGGAGGGCAGAAAAGAAAGAGGGAGCGAGGGCCCTGGTGTGGATTGATGTCTGGGCTTGGGCGGATGTGCGGGCAGCTGGGCGGCCGGTGGATGGAGCCAGGCCGGGATGCCTGGGGGGTGGCGGCACAAGGGGCCCTCCAGCCTCCCATCCCAGCCTCTGCCGCCTGGCACCAGGTCCCCCCACCATCCTCCAACCCCACTGGGGCAGCTGTGGGGCCATGTGAGTAGGGCAGGTGCCAGGGTCTGGGGTCCGCATCCTGACGTGCCCCTGCCTGGCTGTGCCACCCTAGGCAGGCCACTCAGCCTCTCTGGTCTTTGTGTCCCCAGTCGACAAAGTGAGGATGAGGGGAGGGCAAGGCCGCGTGGGCATTTTGAAAACGGTGGCAAATGTCCTCCCAGTTCTGGGTGTGTATTCCTGAGCCTGGGGCGGAGCGGGGACTCACAGTGGGACAGAGAGCCTGCCTGGGGTGGAGTGGCAGTGCCCGATGGCCGGCTTGGCGAAGCGGGCCTCGTGTCCCCTCTGTGCCTGGTCCAGACAACGCAAAGGGCTGGCCGGAGGAGTTGAGCAGGGAAGGGTGGAGCTCCGGTCCCACCTGGTGGGGCTGGGTCTCTCCCTCCTGAGATGGTGGCCTAGAGGCCTTCCAGGTGTGGCCATCAGAGTTGGGAGGAAGCTCTTGAGTGAGGCGGGAAGTCTCCTTCACAGCTCGGGGCTGAGGGCCCCGCCACTTCCTGCAGGCCTCTCGCCAGCCGAGGAGTCCCCCGCCTCTGTTGGCACGCCTCCAGTGACATGGCGCTCAGGGCTCTGCACGTGGCCTGTTCTGTCCTTGCCCAGCCCAGAAATTTGGGAAATGCTTTCTGAAATGTCTCCCTGTCGTGTCTGCCTTTCGCATCCTGTTCTATTCATTGGATCCACACGGAACAAGTTAAGCCTCCGTGAGAATCGGTTTCCTCACCTGTGAAATGAGGATAGACCCCACCTCCTGCCACGTGGCAAAGGCTGTCATGTGGCTCTTGTGGAAAGTTCGGCAAGTCTTCCTAGGCTTCAGCTAAGGTTTCCTGAACTTGGGAAAGGAAGGTGGGGCCAGTCCTTCTGAGAACAGAGGCAGAGTTTTCTGAGAGGACCGGCTCAGGACGGGGCTGCGGGCTTCGAGCAGGATCAGGGCCAGGCTGCAGTCAGGGTCAAGGCTCCGGCTGCGGCTGGGGTAAGAGTTCATTCTGGGAGAGGTCAAGGGCTCTGTCTGGGGTCAAGATCGGGACTCAACCTTGGGCCAAGATAAGGGTTCATTGGGGTCAAGATCAGGGTCATTGTGCTTTGGAACAGCGCTCAGTTTACAGACAGTGAAATAGTTGATTTTGGAGTTAGAGTCGTGGCTCAGCCTGCCATTGGGGCTCAGGCTGTGAACTAGGAGAGTGTTCGTGTTGGGTGTCAGGATCAGGATCCAGACTGTGGCCAAGATCAGGGCTTTTGAGCATACATTTTTGGTTTAGGGTCCGGCCTCAGGTTGTGGTCAGGGTCAGGGTCAGGCCGTAGGCACAGAAGACCAGGGTCAATNGGTAGCTGGGGACTGGCCAGTGCTGCGCCACAGCCTGGGGCCTCGGGTGCCTCTTCTGCACATGTGCATGCTAAGCTGCTTCAGTCACATACCACTGTTTACTATGGACTGTAGCCCGCCAGGCTCCTCTGTCCATGGGATTCTCCAGGCAAGAATACTGGAGTGGGTTGCCATGCCCTCCTCCAGGGGATCTTCCCCACCCAGGGATCGAACCCAGGGATCTCATGTCTCCTGCACTGGCAGGCGGGTTCTTTACCACTAGCACCACCAGGAAACCAGGCCAGCTCTGCAGAGCCCCTAGGCCGGCCATCTGACGGTGCAGCTTCGGCCAGTGTCCCTGCCAAGGCCCCCAGAGGGCGGTTCCAGCACCTGCACAGCCCTCGTCCTTGGTCCCTCCTTCCCTGAGAAGACTCAGGTGAGGACTCTGGCGTGGCCAGCACCATGTCTCCTGAGAAGGGGGAGGAGGGAGAAGGACAGGGTGGTCCAGCCTCCAGCTGCAGGCAGCTCCACTTACCCCTGAGACCGCTGGGTAGCCTGGGCCCCGGGTGAGGGTCATTTTACTGTGGAAGGCTGCGGCGGAGATGATCTGGGCGGACGACATGGCAGCCATGCTCTGCAGGGCCTTGTCCTTAGCTGTCTGATCCTGGGGAGACATCGGGGGGAGGCCTCAAGCGCGAGCACCGTGGCAGGCCAGGAGAGGCCCCGGGACCAGGCTCCCGCTCCTGCAGGGCTGTGAACCTTCCCTGTGACTCTGAGTAAGTCACTGGGTGGCTCTGATCCCTTTCCTCATCTGTCAGAGGGGACACTTGGCCTGCCTGTCGCACTAGCGTTTAAAGAGACTTTGACCCACTCCCGGGCACATAGCCGGAGAAAAACATGATCCAAAAGGATACGTGCACCCCAGCGTTCATTGCAGCACTATTTACAACAGCCAGGATGTGAAGGCAACCTAAATGTCCATCAACAGAGAAATGGATAAAGAAGATGTGGTGAGTGTATGCAATGGAATATTACTTGGCCATTAAAAAGAATGAAATCATGCCATTTGCAGCAACAATGGATGGACCTAGAGAGTGTCATACTGAGTGAAGTAAGTCAGACAGAGAAGGAGAAACACTGTAGGACATCCCTTATGTGTGGAATCTAGAAAGAAATGATACCAATGAACCTACTTACAAAACAGAAAGAGACTCGCGGAAAACAAGCCTGTAGCTGGCAGGGGGAAGAGACAGTAGGGAGTCTGGCATGGACAGGTACATACTGCTGTATTCAAAATGGATAACCAACAAGGACCTCCTGCATAACACAGGGAACTCTGCTCAAGGTCGTGTGCCAGCCTGGATGGGAGAGGGGTTTGGAAGAGAATGGATACATACATATCTAAGGCTGAGTCCCTTCCCTATCCACCTAAAACTACTAGAACATTGTTAATCAGTTATACCCCAAGGCAAAATAAAAAGTTTAAAGTTCGAAGAAAAATAAAGAGACTTTGAAGGTCACCTGCCAGACCACGGCTCTCCTGTTGCCAACCTAAGGGACACCTGCGAACAGAGACCAGCCAGGCCTCGCTCACCTCCACACCAGGGGTGTCTGGGGCCCCACCTGGCTCCTGGGAGANAAGAAAAATAAAGAGACTTTGAAGGTCACCTGCCAGACCACGGCTCTCCTGTTGCCAACCTAAGGGACACCTGCGAACAGAGACCAGCCAGGCCTCGCTCACCTCCACACCAGGGGTGTCTGGGGCCCCACCTGGCTCCTGGGAGAGGATGCGGGAATGTGCTCAGCAGAGGTCATCTCCGGTCACATGGACAGGGACAAGGGCCAGTATCCTGTGGACCCTGTCTCAGACCTGGCCTATGGGTGTCAACTGTATACCATGGGCACCCACAGCTCCTGAGCCTTGTATGTGTCAGAATGCGACTGTCTGTCCTCTGCGGTCCAAAGACCCTCCCAAAAAAAATGGGCTCACCCCACACAGGCTCTGAATGAATCAGCAGTATCATCTGCTTATAATAAATCCTTGTTAATACTTGTCTAATCCAATGGTCCCAATCTGAGCTCCCCAACCCCGAAGGGCCTCTCAAGCAATAACACCACATCCTGTATTCCAAAAAAGTCCATATGGATCGGAAATAAGACCGTACATACAGACAGTGGGCTGGTGCAGGCAGCATTACTGGGGCTAAAACGCTGGGTTATGTCAACTCGGGAGCTGTGATTAGAAATCCTGTATCTTTATGATGGATTATTTTAAATGGGAAAAATACATGGGCCCTTTATTTAATCACCAACTTGGTGACCCAAATCTGTCCTGAATGATAAGCAAGCAGATTGCTGAGGGAGGGCCTCACAGCTCGCAGCTGGGTTTGCTGCGACTTCACTCGCCCAGTGGGTGGCATTACGAAGGTCCGAGTGTTGACCCCGGCACCCTGTGGGACACAGTGTGGGGCCAGGGCCTTCTACCCAGGCTCTCAGGGACCTTCACAGTCACAGGGCACGAGACAGCCCTCAGAAAGTAAAGAGTGCTGTCTCACCTTGGCTCTGAACATCACAGGAT
The DNA here is from genome assembly GCA_006410875.1 of Neotragus pygmaeus. Taxonomy (NCBI): domain Eukaryota; kingdom Metazoa; phylum Chordata; class Mammalia; order Artiodactyla; family Bovidae; genus Neotragus; species Neotragus pygmaeus. The sequence continues at coordinate 17,475 of SJYV01042554.1, forward strand.
CTCTGTGAGGCTGGCAGGACTTGTCACACCCCCAATCTAAGATAAACTTAGGCTCAGAGAATTTAGGGGACCCGGCTGTTGACAGGGGTCACAGGATGGTCTGCCCTGTGAAGTGGGTCCAGGACAGGCCATCCATGACCTCTGACCTCTGCAGGCCCAGGGGCTGAGCAGACCGAGGAGGGAACAGGTCAGGACCTGAGGGCAACCCCGTCTTCAGCACAGAGGGGTCAAGAGGCCATGCTGAGTGGTGGGCACCCCAGCCCACTGCCCTTTTGGGGCCAATCTTGGATCCTGCTCTCAGGCGATCCTTGTTAACCAAAGTATCAGGCTGTCCTCTCCAAGGACCCTGGGGGTCTCAGGAGCATCGCCCAGGCTTGCTCCCTCCAGGACATGGATGGGGCAGCACCCCAGGAACAGGCTCTGTTAACAGACCCCTGCAACAGCACTGGGAGGCTGGATGGCTCCAACCCGAGGTCAGAGACCTGTACTGCTTTCTCATAGCTGGCCTAATGAACAGCCGGGGACCAGCAAGTGGAACAGGAATCAGGGGGAGTCGGGGGGTGGGGGGCAGTGATGACATCAGTGACCTGGTACTGAATTTTGAGGNCACAAGTATGGCTGTGGGGGCCTCCCAGGTGGCGCTAGTGGTAAAGAACCAGTCTGCCAATGCAGGAGACGTAAGAGACTCAGGTTCAATCCCTGGGTCAGGAAGATCCCTTGGAGGTAGGCATAGCAACCCACTCCAATATTATATTCTTGCCTGGAGCATCCCCATGGACAGAGGAGCCTGACAGTCCATGGGGTCGCCAAGAGTTGGACATGACTGAAGCGACTTCAGTTCAGTCATTCAGTTGTGTCTGACTCTTTGCCATCTCATGGACTGCAGCACACCAGGCTTCCCTGTCCATCACCAACTCCCGGAGTTTACTCAGACTCATGACCATTGAGTCGGTGATGCCATCAACCATTTCATCCTCTGTCGCTCCCTTCTCCTCCCACCTTCAATCTTTCCCAGCATCAGGGTCTTTTCCAATGAGTCAGTTCTTCGCATCAGGTGGCCAAAATACTGGAGTTTCAGCTTCAGCGTCAGTCCTTAGCACACACATATGGCTGTGGGTGGCATCCACGAAGAGTAGGTTGACACTGTCCTCCACCCTCTCCACCCTCTCTGTCCGCAAGTTGCTGGTGCCCTTTTTTCAGCTCCCAACTTCTGCATGCCCCAAGGGCCCCAAGGTTCCTGGCCNGTCAGTCCTTAGCACACACATATGGCTGTGGGTGGCATCCACGAAGAGTAGGTTGACACTGTCCTCCACCCTCTCCACCCTCTCTGTCCGCAAGTTGCTGGTGCCCTTTTTTCAGCTCCCAACTTCTGCATGCCCCAAGGGCCCCAAGGTTCCTGGCCATCCCTCGTGACTGGATCAGCTGAGAGCCCGTGACCCACTGCCTGGTAGCAGGAGATACTCTGGGCACAGCCCCCTCAGACTCAGTCGTGACCTTGCCGAGAGCATCCTCGGGAGGTGGAGGGGGAGGGAGACTCTCAGGTCACGGCTGTCACCCTGTGGACCACACAGCTCCCGGGTGGAACCTGCGGAGCAGAATAGACCAGCCCAAGGCAGGCAGAGGGGGCGCCATGCGAGGACAGGGGTGGGTACAGAGTGGGAGCACCTGCTGAGCTCAGGCCATTGTCAGGGAGCAGGATGGCCTTCCCCCATTATATGGATGTGGCCCACACCATCAGGGTATTTTTTAAAAATTATTTATTTACTTGACTGCGTCAGGTTGTGGTGTGTGGGATCTAGTTAGCTGACCAGGGATCGAACCCAGGCCCTCTTCACTGGGAGTGCAGAGTCTTAGCCACTGGACCACCAGGGAAGTCCCTTCGGTGCCTTTTGAGAAGGCCGGGTGGGTTTGAAGGTTTCCTGCTTGCCCCTCCCGCTCCCCCACTGTTTTCTTGCCTCTGTTTTGCTGTCAGCGTCCATGGGCGGAACAAGAGGAAGGTGGGCCCTTCACGTCTCTACCCCCTCGTACTCTTGTTTTCTCCTTTTCTTAGCCCCGCTTTCCCTCTACTTCCCCCCATTGCTCTGGGGTTTCTTTCTAATCCGAAGGTCAGCTGCACATTGACCTTCCTCGGGGTCAGGGTCACGTAGAGTGTCGTTGTCCGAAGGGACCCAAGTCCCACACCCGCACGTGTGGCTGAGTAAGAAGGCTGCTTGCGCGTGTCACTCCTGCCCCTTCACTCAACTCTTCACTGAGCCCCATCACGTCCCAGACGTGCCAGGGCCCCGGCCGAGCAGCCAGGGCACAGCGGGGGGTCCTCAGGGAGCCCACTGCCACCTCGGGGGACTATAGCCAGCAAAGGGAAGGCCAGGCTAGGGGGGCCCACCTGGGGAAAAGCAACCTTGAACCTGACTAGGTGTGTAGAGAAGGCGGAATTGGCCAGGCAGGGTGTGTGTGTTGTGGGGCAGTGGCCCAGAACTTGCTGATAGAGAGGGAGCTTGGCTTCAGGGCTGCATCTGCCAAGCTCCTCCTCGTGGTTCGCTGGGAGGCACTCTGGAGCAGAATATTGTTGTTCGGTTGCTCAGCTGTGACTCTGCAACCGGAATAGTATAGTCTGAGGATTAGATCCAGGTGGGTTGTCTTGACTCTGATGTTTTCTAGCCTTGTAATCTTGAAGGATGTGCCTTTCTGAATCTCAGTTTCATTATCTATAAAAGGGCATAATGGCGTCTGTCTCCTGGGATTGATGTCTCCTGGGAAAATTACAGTCTCACCTCTTCCATCCTTTAAATGGGGCCGTAAGGCTTCACTCCTCCAATGGTCCAAGCAGCTGTCTGATTTTTCAAAATAACCAGCTCTCTCTCTCATTTAAAAATAAATAAATAAATATTTAAAAACTATTATGTATTTGTTTGGCTGCTCCGGGTCTTAGTTGTGGCCCATGGGATCTTTCTTAGTTATGGCATTTGAGCCCCTAGTTGTAGCATGTAGGATCTGGTTCCCTGACCGGGGATGGAAGCTGAGCCCCCTGCTTTGAGGGTGTGGAGTCTTAGCCACTGGGCCTCCAGGAGATGTCCCTGTTGCTTTTGACTGTGTACTCTTTACAGTAAGAATGTGGGGGCACAGTGTCCCAAATTTGTACAAATATTCCTCACTATCAGAATCTGTTTGGCTCCTGAGTTGAATGGCAAAAATCAGAGGCCAAGTTTGATTACTGAGGACATTATAGAAATACATTGGTCTGAAATATATTGGTTCAAATATATTTGAATATAATGAAATATATCAAATATATATTGGAAATATATTGAAATATATTGGTTCCTGAGTTTGGGGTGTGAAAGATGTCACAAAGAATTTCTCAGAATCTGTTCAGTTCCCGAGTCAGATCTAAAGGCATTTGTTCATTTATTTACTTACACATTACACACGTGTACTACTATAGAAAGGCTTCTGTGGTGGCTCAGTGGTAAAGAATCCGCCTGCCAATGCAGAAGACCTGGGTTCAATCCCTGGGTCAGGAAGGTCCCCTGAAGTAGAACATGGCAACCCACTCCAGTATTCTTGCCTGGAAGATCCCATGGGCAGAGGAGTCTGGCAGGCTCCAGTCCACAGGGTTCCAAAGAGTCAGAAAGAACTCAGCGACTAAACAGCAACTACTATAGAAACATACACAAAGCGGACTTTTCCGAAGAATAAGAGTAAACATGTGAATGGAGAGAAATGCTGACCTTTATGCGCGCCCCTGGGTCATTTTGTGTTTCCCTGGGGTGCCCTACCCCTCTCGGAAGATTCCTGGGCTGAAATGAGGGGTGTGGAGAGGGAAGGATGCATCTGGAGTGGTCCCCCCAGAGGGTCGAGGGAACCTAGTCAGAGGAGCCATTGGTCACCAACACACCCCGCTGTGCATCGGAGCCACCCCCACCCTGGGCTGGGCCGAGACGCCAAGGAGACACGTCTGCCTGAAGGGAGCGGGTGACGTCTGTTCACCTTTTTCTGTTACTCCTATCAGGTTACACAAAAAGAAAATGGTTTCCTTTTATTTTTAAAAAAATATTTATTTTTTTTATTGGAGTATAGTTCATTTACAACGTGGTATTAGTTTTAGGTCAGCAAAGTGATTCAGATATATGTATGCATATATATGTATTCTTTTTCAGATTCTTTTCCCATATATGTTATTACAAAATATTGAGTATAGCTCCCTGTACTGTACAGTAGGTCCTTATTTATCTATTTTGCATACAGTAGTGTGTGTCTGTTACTCCCTAATTCCTCGTTTACCCCTCCTTCCCACCTTTCCCCTCTGGTAACCGTAAGTTTATTTTCTGTCTGTGAGTCTATTCCTATTTTGTAAATAAGTTTATTTGTATCTTTTTTTTAGATTCCACATATGAGTGGGATCATATGATACTTGTCTTTCTCTGTCTGACTTATTTTNTTCTGATAGGGCCAAGTTCTAGTCCTCCCTTCTCTGGAGGCCCAGGGTAAAGTCCCATAATGCCTGGGTATCTGCAGGTGGCAGGAGATGTCTGTAAGGCCACCCCATTTGTCCCCCTCTCCCACCTCCTCTCCCTTCTTCTTTTAACTTGGCTTCCTTTCCTCCCTTTGAAATCTTTGAAGACCTGAGATATTTTCATTTACTGTTAGTACTTGGATCTGAAGTTCTGTGTCTCTATAGGTTTTCTGAGAGACTGTATTCTTGTATTTAAGGTAAAGTCTGATGAGGACTGCCAGGTCTATATGTGTGTTTTAACTCTGTTCTGTGTTGTGATTTTTGATGACCATTTTGCTTCGTCTGGCCACCATTTGGTTTAGACCTGTTGCCATTTTGTTAGAACTTGATTTTCTTTCCCTGTGCCTTGAGACCAGGGCTCTTAGGAACACTTATCTAGACCATCTCTAACTCCTGAGACTGAGAGAAAGCCTTTAAGAATTTTATTTATTCCAACTGTTTTTTATAAACTAGTAAATTTTATATTGTAATATCTAATTCATGACTAAACTTAGAAAATGAAGCTAGATCTTGCACTGTGTCTGTCTAAATATGTCTTGGTATGTCTTTGTCTCTGGGTAATATTTTTGAGGTTAATTTGTAAATGAGCTTTATTTAATTGGCTTAAAGAAAGGTAAGCACTTACAAATTCAAATAATTATAAATTAAACAATAAATTCCAGATTCATGTAAACTGGTAAATATTCAGTATTAAATATCTGATATTAATGTTGTTTGTTGACCTATCTAAAATAGACATGTCTTTGAGTAATTAACATTAAGTAAAATATTTTCATCATCAGTTCAGTTCAGTTCAATTACTCAGTCGTGTCCGACTCTTTACGACCCCATGAATTNTCGCCTGGTTCTCACACACCTGGTGAGTCAGGATTTCACCTGCCCAGGCCATCTTGACCCTGACCCTGTATCTGACCCCCAGCCTCCTCTGCTCACATGCACCATATCCTGGACTGCCTGGAGAGATGTGTCTCCCTGCTGGGTTCTTGTGGCACACCCTGGTGCCTCCAGCTCTGGTGATGGCTCCTGGCGATTGGAATTTGCCATGAAAACCTTGGTGAGCTGAGCCATTAGGGCGTAAAATGCAAAAAATGTGTGTACAGGTGACTTCCCTGGTGGACTCGTGGTTAAGACTTCACCCTTCTACTGCAGGGAATGTGGGTTAGATCCCTGGTCAGGGAACTAAGATCCCATAAACTGTGCCGTGCAGCCCCCAAAAAATTAAATTTTAAAAAAATGTATATTCAGGAGGTCAGCCCCGAAGAATGTCACCTAGTAGTCAAAACACAGCCTCCAACCAAGTCCTGACCCGTATCACAGCTGAGCCTTGACCGCAAACCAGCCACAGATGGAGCCTG
>SJYV01042557.1:0-12933 GCA_006410875.1 Neotragus pygmaeus
ATGCTTTCTTTATAGAATTTATTATTTTAGTACAAAACGAACAAACAGCAGAGAGCAAAGGAGGGAGTAGGTGACTCCTGGTATGTGTTTTACCTGAGCATAAGATTTGTTCTTCTGATTGTACTGGGACTTTTCACGGTTCCTGATTTTAACTTTCAAATTTGTATTTCTCTTTCTATTAAATATTCCTCTGCCTCCTTACTTCTAGATGATGAATTTGTAGCAAACGCAGAAGACCAAGGATGAGGAGACAGCCATCCAAAGTAAGTTAACTCTCAATTCCATTTATCTTGGGAGATAGAATTTTTGATGCGTTTGGAGCAACTTCAGTTTCTTTCTGGACCACACAAGTCCTTAAACTTGGCTGTACACTGGAATCACTTGGAGACTGTTATGTATTTTGGACATTATGATTTTTCAAACATTCCCAGGTGATTGAAACATATGGGAAAGTTTGAGAAATGATGCTCATTGTGTCAAATACATGGATTTAAAGATGGCCAGCCATTCACAGCTTCCCTGGTGGCTCAGACAATAAAGAATCTGCCTACAATGCAGGAGACTCAGATTTGAATTCTGGGTCAGGAAGATCTCCTGGAGAAGGGAATGGCAACCCGCTCCAGTATTCTTACCTGGAGAATTCCATAGACAGAGGAGGCTGGTGGCTACAGTCCATGAGGTCACAAAGAGTCAGACATGACTGAGCACACAGCACAGGCATTCACAGAGACTGAATCAGGTAAACCTAACCTAGGTCCACTTGGAGGTGCGGCGAGTAGCCTCTTAGGAAAGATCCCATTGAGAGTGGAAGGAGTCAGGTACACCCAGGTACTCACTTCACTCTGTCCCTTCCCTAGTGGCGTGGTTGCAAGTCTCAAACCTTGGGAAAGAGAGGACTGTGAGCAAAAATGAAGTGTTTTTCCAGTGAAAGCTCTGTGAAGCATTCGGTCCCAGCAGGACTGGCAATACAGTGTGACACATGACATAATGGGAGGTAGGCCCCTTTTCATCACATACTGAGGCCTCTTGTAGGCTGGAGGGGCAGTAGTGTAAGTGCCCTAATGAGCATCCTGCAGAGCCTTGTGCCACAGTAGTGGTTCTGGTTGAAGTCTACACCATGGGTTTTGCAGGATGAGGGCCTGCCTCTCTGGTAGACAGGCTGGGAGATCAGTGGATTTGTCAAAGTGCTGAGATCATGTACATTGGCAGGTAACAAGATAAAGTTTTCTTGGACTCTATTATCTAGCACCAGGTGAGGACTGGAGACTCAGGGCATAGTTTATCTGTGCAACTAACTATGTGAGGCTATAACTGTGCTCTTATACATAGAAAAATTTACTTGCTCAGTCATGTTCGACTCTTTGTGACCCCATGTACTGCAACCTGCCAGGTTCCTCTGTCCATGGAATTCTCTAGGCAAGAATACTGGAGCTGGTTGCCATGCTCTCCTCCAGGGGATCTTCCTGACCCAGGGCTTGAACACAGGTCTCCTGAATTGCGGGCTGATTCTTTACCATCTGAGCTGCCAGTGAAGCCCTAGAAGATAAGAATGCTTTCTGACCATATTGGTTTAGTCCTAATGATATGTTCTTTGTCTGAACTGAGGAAATAGCTACATAAGATGGTTTTGGCTGTTAGTATGGAATTGCTGTTAGAGGAATTGCTCATTAAATTGTTCAATGACCATCCTAAAGTTCCATGGGATAAATTTCTTTCAGAATACGAGAGTGAATCTCTCTTGAATAATTGGTTTGCTCCCTTTTGCGAGCTAATGAGTACTGAATCCATTACACTGCCTGTCCTTCTGTCCTCCTCAAAACCAAATACAATAATGCATATTTGCAATAAATATAACCTCGGGTGGTTAACAACATTACCAGTAATGTGAGTCCTTCTTATAATGGCTTAGTTGTGATCTAATCATTTTTCTATGTGTCTTTTGTTTTAAAGCACTCCAAAATATTTTGTTTTAAAGAAGTAAAGGGAGAACATAAAAATCTCAATTTAATATAATTCTTTTTTTTCTTAGCTTTTTTTTTTTTTTTAAACAGCTTTATTGTGGAATAACATGTAGTAGGCATTAGGCATACCTGCTGTCATGTCTGACTCTGTGACCCATGGACTGTAGCTCACCAGTCTCTTCTATTCATGGCATTTTCCAGGCAAAAATACCGGAGCGGTTTGCCATTTTCTCCTCCAAGGGATCTTCCTGACCCAGGGTTTGAACTCATGTCTCTTGAGTCTCCTGAATTGGCAGGTGGATTTATTACCACTGGCACAACCTGGGAAGCTATATTCTACAATAAGCTGTATATAGTTAAAAGGCAACATTTGATAAATTATGATATAATAAATACCCCTGAAACTATCACCATGGTTTAGATGATGAACATTATCACTGGCAAGTTTCTTCATGTCCCTTTGTAATCACTTCCTCTCACCTCTCCCCAGTCTCTTCTCATCCCTAGGCAACTATGGATCTGCTTTCTGTTACTACAGATGAGTTTGCATTTTTTAGAGTCTTATTCAAGTTGATTAATACAGTATGTTCCCTTTTTTGTTGAACTTCTTTCACTCAGCATAATCATTTTGAGATTTACCCATCTAGTTGCATGTATTAATGGTTTATTGCTTAATGTGCTAATCATGTATTAATGGTTTATTTATAAGTTGTATCCATTGATTAGCAATGTAACAAATTGTGTTCAGCTATTGATGGAGATTTGGGTTGCTTTCAGGTTTTCGTTATTATGAATAAGAGCTTCAGTGAACATTCATGAACAAGTCTTTGTGTGGACATATGCTTTCTTTCATCTCGAGGATATACCTAGGAGTGGAATGCTGCATTGTTAGGCCAGTACATATTTAGCTTTTTAAGAAATTGCTGAATTTATTTTGCAAAGGGGTTGCACCATTTGAACATTCCTATCAGCAGTGTATAAGAGTTCTAATTGCTTTATATCTTACCCAACACTTGGTATGATTGTTCTTTTAAATTTTATCCATGCCACTCCTGGGCATACATCTGGGGAAAACTATAATTTGAGAAGACACATGTACCCCAGTGTTAATAGCAGTACTATTTACAATAGCTAAGACATGGAAGCAACCTAAATGTCCATTGACAGATAAATGGATAAAGAAGATGTGGTACATACACACAATTGAATATCACTCAACCATAAAAAGAATGAAGTAATGTTATTTGTTGTAACATGGATGAACCTAGAGATTATCATACTAACTGAAGTAAGTCAGACAAAGACAAATGTCATATGATATTGCTTATATGTAGAATCTAAAAAAAGACACAAATGAACTTATTTACAAAACAGAAGTAGATCCACCAACATAGAAAATAAATTTATGGTTACCAAAGGGAAAGGGGGGAGAGATAAATTAGGAGTTTGAGATTAATATATACACAATACTGTATATAAAATAGATAAACAACAAGGGCTTACTGTATTGCACAGGGAACTACACTCAGTATTTTATAATAACTGATAATGGAAAAGAATATGAAAAAGAATGGATTTATATATACATGTATATGTATAACTGAATCACTTTCCTTTACACCTGAAACTAACACAGCATTGTAAATCAACTACACTTCAATTACAAAGAAAAGACAAAAAACCAATTTAGTTACTCTAGTAGTTGTGAAGTGATATATTATTATGGTTTTGCTTTGCATTTCCCTAATGACTAATGATGCAGAGCATCTTTTCATTTATTTGAAATTCATATATCTTTGGTGAGATGCCTGTTCAAATTTTTTGCCAATGTTTTAAAAAGCTGAATTGTTTTTTTTCTTATTGTAGTGTGTTGAAAGTTCATTATGTAGTTTTGGATACGAGTCATTTATTCGATATGTGATTTGAAAATATTTTCTCACAGTCTGTGGCTTATCTTTTCATAGACTCTGATTCTTAAGTTTACCATTTAAACTTCGCCAGTGCAGTCGAGGCATGTGAAAGCGAGGGGGAGTGCTGTTCAGAATTACAATTTGGAGACTGTGTAGCATCCTTAGGCATCATCCCCTCTCCCCCACAGTTATTTATACTCACCAAATGTCCTGGGCTTGTCAATCTTGACTCAAATTGATCTTCTTCTCAGAAGCCTACACCTCCTCCAGCCACATACCCGCTGCTGAGATTCACGGAATCATGAAATGAATCTCCACCAGCTAAAATAGCAGTAGTTTATCTTTAATCTGCTTGAGTTCAGATTGTATGTTTGTAACTCAAACATACAAGAGTTTGGAAGTACCTCCTGTGTTTCTCCAGAGACTAAAACCTGGCTCTGCTGGGGCTGAGGAGAGGGAGAATCCAACAGTCTCTTCTCTTGTATGTAGGTTGCTGCTGCTGCTGCCGCTAAGTCGCTTCAGCTGTGTCCGACTCTGTGCAACCCTATGGGAAGCAGCCCACCAGGCTCCTCCATCCCCAGGATTCTCTAGGCAAGAATACTGGAGTGGGTTGCCATTTCTGTCTCCAGTATGTAGGTTGAACTGAGTGAAATTACTGCGTTTTTATTGGTCCCAAAGCTTCAAATATAGGCGGATTTGTTTCTTGGGGCTGCTATATCAAAGCATCACAGATTGTCTGGCTTAAAAACCAGTTTGGAGGAGAGAAGCTCAAGCACGAAGGGTCAGCAGGGTTGGTTGCAACTGAGAGTTGAATGTGTGTGCTCAGCCATGTCCGACTCTTTGTGACCCCATGGGCTGTAGCCCGCTGGGCTCTCTGTCCATGGGATTTACCAGGCTAGAATACTGGATTGGATTGCCATTTCCTTGTCCAAGAGATCTTTCTGACCCAGGGATTGATCCCACATCTCCGGAATTGACACGTGGATTCTTTACCACTGAGCCACCAGGGAAGCCACTGAGGGTTAAGAGGAAGATTCTATTCCAGGGAGAATGTCTCCTCAGCTTTTGTTTTTGTTAGTGCATTTGTTTTTAATGATTACTTGAAGTATTTTTATTTATATATTTGGCTGTGTTGGATCTTAGTTGTGGCACACAGGATCTTTGATCTTTGTTGAAGCATGTGAATTCTTAGTTGCAGCATGTGGGATCTAGTTCCCTGACCAGGGATTGAACCCGGGTCCCCTGCCTTGGGAGCTTGGAGCCTTAGCCATTGTACAACCAGGGAAGTCCCACTTCTGAGGGGTTTGCTGGCAATCTTTGGCTTTTGAATGCACCACCGAAATCTCTGTCTTTACATGATGATCTCCCCATGTGTGTCTCTGAGTCCAAATTTCCTCTTTTCATAAGGATACCAGTCACAACGTGATTTCCCAGGATCATACTGATGTCCATATAAAGACAGTTGGGTATGCAGCCCACACGTCATGTTCTTTGGTGATGTTCTGTTCTCTCAGTTATCTGGTATCCTATGAAAAGCTCATGCTATTCTATTTGACAAATAAAATTAAGTGTAGCTCCAAACTTGTGTTAGCAAGAAATTAAATATTAATGGGACAACCCTGCCATCTCTCTACGTTCTTAGAATAACCTCATTTCTTGATAAGACCTGGTTGTCAGTGTATTATTGCCCTCATTTCTTGTTCTCTTACAGGTTGCTTCTGTTGAACCTGGCTCTCCTTCTTCAGCCAATTTGGGGAATCCTGTAACCTTGCTGCTGGCACTGTTAACTGTTTGCTCAATATCCATTCCCTCTTCTTACCACCATTGCGGGATGATCTGACTGCTTGGGATGACCATGTGCCTAGCCCTAGGTTGTGTAAATTAGGTTGTGTGACCTTGTTATGATGTAAATAAAGATGCTGTGAGAACTGCAGGGAAGCTTTTGTTTTACTGTTTAAAACAGACGGCGCTTCTGTCATTTCCTCCTTTATTCTTGCCTTCAAGGTGGGCATGATACTACAGAGTTTGGACTACCATATTTTGATCATACATTCTTTTAGAAACAGGCAAGGGACATGAAGGACCTATTTATTAAAGTTGAGTTGTTGAAAAATCTTTGGTCTGATGGTGACCACAATTAGTCAAAATGTTAGGTAGCTAGTTAGACATGAATGGGTCCTGCTCCATCTTGGATGGTTAGTCTTTCCCTCCCGCACTGGATGATCAGAGCACATCCTGAGATCCTCCCTTTTGTGGTCAAACCATTTAAGTTTCCAGCCTATCAGGACCAAGCAAGATAAAACCACCAGCCCTGGTTGGTGCAGGTGTACTAAGACCTAAAAGGTGACTCAAGGTAACCCAAGGTTCATTATGCTGTATTTGTAATAAATTAGCATTGTGATACCCACCCCCTAACCTATGGATTTTGCTTGGGTGCTTATGGGTAAGTGCTTGAGCATTAGGAGAAAAGTTATATGACCTAAAGCTGTCAATCAATTTGTCTGTCAAGTAATGCATGACAGAGGGAGGGACTAACACTCTAAAAAACACAACCCTATCGCATTGCAGGGCCACTTCTAGTTTCCAGGCAGCCCACTCTCATTTTTTTAATTAAGATCATATTTCTGCTTTTGTTAATAAAACTCTTGCTACTTAAAACTGCTCTATACCTCTTGACTGAATTCTTTCCCTCAAGAAGGGTTAGAACTGAGGAAATCACCCTTCTGCCTCTGACAAAAGTTTTGTGAGGAGTGTGAAGATCTGTTCAGAAGTTCTCCTACATTCAGAAAGGGAGTTTAGTGCCCAGACAATAGAACTTGAGGTTCAGAACACTTGAGTTTGGACTGTGACTGTGCTATATATCGGCTGTGTGAAACATGACAAGTTGGTTTGAAAGCTTAGTTTCCTCATCTGTACAATATGAAAATGATGTTGCTTGGCATCTAAATTGAATTGTGCAGAAAAATAAGTGGGATAGTTTTCACTAAAATAATTTGTCAATGGTAAGACTCTTCTATCTAGACATTAATTGTTGGGCAGAAAGAATTATTTTGCAGATGTGGAAAGCTACAGAACTGAATAATAATAGCTAACATGCATTGAGAGGTTACTTTGTATCAGTTACAGTTCTTATCCTCTTTACACATGAACAGATTTAATCATCACAACTACAGTATGAAGTGGGTGTCATTTAGGCTTCATTATAGANTGGAAAGCTACAGAACTGAATAATAATAGCTAACATGCATTGAGAGGTTACTTTGTATCAGTTACAGTTCTTATCCTCTTTACACATGAACAGATTTAATCATCACAACTACATTATGAAGTGGGTGTCATTTAGGCTTCATTATAGACAGAAGGAAACTCAGGCATGGGGGATGGGGTTAATTCTCTTAAAAATCTCTCCTTTTGCACCCAAGCCAGCTGTCATTCTCTCCCAGAACATTCTCCCCAAGTCTATTTTCTCCACTTCCCTCTGTTATCAGGAAAAGGATTNTATAGACAGAAGGAAACTCAGGCATGGGGGATGGGGTTAATTCTCTTAAAAATCTCTCCTTTTGCACCCAAGCCAGCTGTCATTCTCTCCCAGAACATTCTCCCCAAGTCTATTTTCTCCACTTCCCTCTGTTATCAGGAAAAGGATTTTCTCTTTTTATTTATGTTCTTCTTTTCACTGGGGCTCTGAATCCCTTTCCTCTGTACCTCATAAAACTTTCACATCCTGAATCCTAACTCACTCCATACTATCCCCAGGTCCCCATATTTACATGGTTAGTTTCTTACCTATACAGAAATTTACGAGACCATTAAAAATAAGGAAGTGCTTGATTCTGCTACTTTTAAAAAATCTGCCTATTTGTGCTCATTCCTTTCTCTGTCAAATCATACTGAAATCCTATATGCATCTTGTCTGTAACTAGACTTAATTAATACTTTTTCTTAACTCCTGCTGTCTGGCTTCTAACCTTTGCTGTCCAAGCACAGTATGGAAGCAAATCTCCTTGGCAATCTCTCAAAATTTCCTTCCCTTGCAAGAATAGCAACCTGTTTTATCTTCATTTCTTACCCTTACCCACCTGTATCAGACTTCTGATGGCACCTGTTGTCCTGACTCAAATCACATGGTCCCAGGCTTTCTTTCTAACTTGTACCTTCTTTGTTTGATCCAGTCACCTTCTCTCCCTGAATAACTTGAGTAACTCTTTATCTCATTATGTTTTATTTTATTTTGGGAAATGACCACTACTCAAAACTATATTTTATATTTATTTCTCTTTTCTGTCTGACATTGATCATTTTCTTTCTTTAGCTTGTCTATCTCTCTGGACATTATTTCTATATAAGCACACTGGGAGGTTAGAAGACAAAATAATCCAGCTGCTTCTGTGTTTATATCTGGAAAGTGAAAAGAATTTGGATCAAATCTTTTTATGTATTTATTTTTAATTGAATGATAACTGCTTTACAGTAAGGATCAAATCTTTTTGATCTTTGAAGAGTACTGTGAGAGCCTCTTTGCATGTTTTTCCTATTGAAACACAGAAGAAGAAACCTGACTCTATATGTGATCTATTCCTTTCAAAAAATGTATTTATTTGGCTCCAATGGGTCTTAGTTTTGGCACGAGGGATCTTCCATCTTTGTTGTTTCATGTGAGATCTTTTAGCTGTTGCACATGGGCTCTTAGTTGCAGTATGTGGGATCTAGTTATCTGACTAGGGATAGAACCCATGTCCCCTGCATTGGAAATGCAGAGTGATAGCTCATTCTCAAGGCTCTGATCTTTAAAGGTATAATGCTCTTCCCTTCGTAGAGAGATTAAAAAATTGCAAAATGGAAATTAATATTTATGTTGTTTGAGGCTTATAGAAGCATTGCAACCAGACTTATATGGACAGCTGCAAGAACAAAGGATTCCTGCACCAAGAAGTTTGCCACAACCAGCCACACCCCCTCCCCTTTCAGTATAAAGGAAGTCTGAGTTCTAAATTAGGTAAGATGGTCCCTTGGGCCACTAAGCCACCATTCTCTCAGTCTGCTGGCTTTCCAAATAGAGTTGCTATTCCTTGCTCCAACAACTAGTCTTGTGATTTATGGGCCTGTGTAGTGAGCAGTATGAGCTTGGACTCAGTAACACTATCACTACTAGTGACTCTGGAGGTGAGAGAGAGAACAGAGAGAGTGTGGGAGGAGAAATAGACCAACAAGGTGGAAATGAATGAAGGCGCCAATACTGAGGATTCTTTTTTAACTGAACCTGAGCCACACCAAAGCTGGAAGAAGAAAAAGTTTTCAATTGAGTAGAAGAATCAGTGTGGATTGGAGTCAAGAGTCTATTGCAATAGGGCAGGTGAGTGATGGCAGGTGAGAAACGAGAGAGGATTAGACTTTGGCTGTAGCTGCTGCTGCTAAGTCACTTCAGTCATGTCTGACTCTGTGAGACCCCATGGACAGCAGCCCCCCCTGGCTCTTCTGTCTCTGGGATTCTCCAGGCAAAAATATTGGAGTGGGTTGCCATTTCCTTCTCCAATGCATGCATGCATGCATGCTAAGTCGCTTCAGTCGTGTCCGACCCTGTACGACCCCAGGGACAGCGAAATTCTCTAGGCAAGAGTACTGGAGTGGGTTGGCTGTAGTGGACATAAGAAATGGCCAATTCTGGTTCTATTTAGAAGGTAGAGCAAATAAAATTTGTGGTTGGATCGGATGTAGTGGTTAAGAGGTTACCCTCTGTTTTGGGACCTGAGCAATTTGTCAAATGCAGATGTCGTTTACTAACAGAAAGACAGAAGGAGCAGATTTGGTGGTAAATCAAAACTTGGTTTTAGATGGGGTGGTGTTTGAAATGCCTTTTATGTATTCTAGGGGATGTAGAACAGAAGAAATTTTCTGGTCAGAAATGTTATCACAGTCCCTAAATTTCAAACCTCTTTCTTGATGTTAATTTCTGAATGTATAAAGTGTTCTATAAACCAGGTGAAATAAGTAGTAGCAAAGGTTGTCTGGCAAGACTTCCCACATCCATCACACACATAGGATTTTTCCTGTACTAATTTCCTAATCAAAGATGGCAAATGGTTTCATGTTGCCTGCCAAACTAAAAAAATAGTCTTCATTAACAATGTCACTTTCCGTAGGTGGAAAAATAATAAATCAATATGATTTACTAGAAAAGATTTAATAGAAGTACATTTTCATCACTGATTCTAATAAAATAATACAAAGGTCTGATCAGTATTGATAATATCATTTTAAATTTGTTTTATGATGTAAAGCTATTCTGGTCCTTTGGGAGAAAAGTAAAAGTTATTTGTGACTAGATACAATTTGTAGTGGAGAAAAGACATCAAGAAAAATTAGTTACTGGAAAGAAGAATCAAATACAAAATTAAATTCTTTAAAAGTCATGGAAAATATTAGGTTATAATTTTGGAATATACAGATAACACAACCTCAACTTTCAGATAATACAGCAAGTACCTATGTTGCTGTCACTCTGTAGTGGCTGGTAACATTCTGGTAGTTCAAATTTTGGTCCTTAATTGCATTTTAGCTCAGTTTAAATTCATGAATGTATGTAAAAGTTATTTTGGTCTTTACTTTTCAAAACTTGAAAAAATAGAATTTACAGCTTTAAATATAAATTCACCTTCCAAAAATGGTTAATCTTTAAAGTTGACAAACATTTATTAGGCATCTACTATATGTTGGACTCAGGGTTAAATACTGAGTACACACAGGTGATGAGAACCATCAAGGTCAAGTCTTTGTGGAGATTACATGATTATTTTGAGTTCAAATATAAAGATATAAAGCAGATCTCTATAATTTGAACTGCTTATCAATTTTAAAAATTTATTTGTTTTATGTGTTTTAAATATTGGGAAATAACTTCTCATGTTCATTTATATTTCTGTCGCTGATAGACCTATGCTTTAAAACGTATTTCTGTAGAAAATAATATACAATGAATTGCATGAATTAACTGATAGTCATCAAAAAGAACACAAATAACAAATGTAGGTTGAGGATGTGGAGAAAAGGTAACCCTCATACATTCTTGATGGGAATGAAAATTGGTGCAACCACTGTGGAAAATAATATTGAGGTTTCTCAAAAAACTAAAAGAACTTCCATATGACCCAGCAGTTCCACTCCTGGGTATATAGCTGAACAAAACAAAAACACTAATTTGAACATATACCTGCACCCCAATGTTCATAGCAGCATTATTTACAATTGTCAAGACATGGAAGCAGCCTGAGTCCATCAACAGATGAATAAGGTGTGATGTATATTTACAATGGATATACTCAGTCATAAAAATAATTAAATTTTGCCATTTGCAACAACATAGATGGACTCGGAGGGTATTATGCTAAGTGAAATGTCAGACAGAGAAAGATAAATACTGTATGATATCACTTATATGTGGAATCTAAAAATTACAAGTTAGTGACTGTAACCAGAGAAGGCAATGCCGCCCCACTCCAGTACTCTTGCCTGGGAAATCCGATGGATGGAGGAACCTCGTAGGCTACAGTCCATGGGGTCGCTAAGAGTCGGATACAACTGAGCGACTTCACTTTCACTTTTCACTTTCATTCATTGGAGAAGGAAATGGCAACCCACTCCTGGAGAATCCCAGGGACAGAGGAGCCTGGTGGGCTTCCGTCTATGGGGTCGCAGAGTCGCACACGACTTAGCAGCAGCAGCAGCAGTGACTGTAACAAAAAAGAAGCAGACTCACTGATATAGAGAATGAGCTAGTGGTTACCAGTGGGGAGATGGTAGTGTGGACGGGCAATATAGGGATAGGGGATTAAGTTCAGTTCAGTCGCTCAGTTGTGTCCGACTCTTTGCGACCCCATGAATCGCAGCACGCCAGGCCTCCCTGTCCATTACCAACTCCCAGAGTTCACTCAGACTCATGTCCATCCAGTCAGTGATGCCATCCAGCCATCTCATCCTCTGTCGTCCCCTTCTCCTCCCTCCCCCAATCCCTCCCAGCATCAGAGTCTTTTCCAATGAATCAACTCTTCGCATGAGGTGGGAGTTTCAGCTTTAGCATCCTTCCTTCCAAAGAAATCCCAGGGCTGATCTCCTTCAGAATGGACTGATTGGATCTCCTTGCAGTCCAGGTACAAACTATTTGGTATAAAATAAGCTAAAAACGTATATTGTACAACCAGGAGGATATAGAGACTATTTTATAATATCTATAAATGGAGTATAACCTTTAAAAATTGTGAATCACTCTTCTGTACATCTTATATAAAGATGTATAAATTTATATAATATTGTACATCAACTATACCTCAATAAAATATTTACATTGAACAAAAAACATATATACAAGTGATAGAAAATGTAAACTGTACAAATTGGTGAATCATCTTGTCACCAAAACACAAAACTTTATTCTCCTGTTTCAGGAATAAGAAAGAAAATATTAATTATGCAGTAACCTTTAAAATCAAATGTTATATATACAATATGTTTAATACAAAGACTTGTATTGGTTTTTACTTTAAGTGAAAAATTAGCAGGAGAAACTAAGAAAATTTCAGTTATTTACAACTGTTTAAAAATTAAAATATTGCTTTAAAAAATAACTGTGTAAAAGTTAAGCAAATATTAAAAGTAATATAACAGTGATAAAATAAAATATATTTTAATAGAAAATAGTATATAATGAATTGATTTAAAGCATACAATGCATGACAATTTATTTCTGCAAAATACCAGTCTGCAATTCACAATATTTCAATAATGTATATATTCCTTCTCTTCTTTTTTACCTACTAAACTTTAAAATTCAACTGGACAGTCAGTGTAATTTTCAAGAAATCAAATGAAGTTTATTTTAGTTCCTGTTAACAGAATTTGAGAGTCGCAAGAAAGTCATTCAAGATGCCAATATTAAATAAAATATTCACAACTCTCAAGCTCAAAATCAAATGACAGCACTCAAACCAAATGGAAATTTCTTTTTAATTTTAATTTTTACTTTATTTTGCTTTATAATACTGTATTGGTTTTGCCATACATTGACATGA
>SJYV01042559.1:0-26751 GCA_006410875.1 Neotragus pygmaeus
GAGCCTGGTGGGCTGCCGTCTCTAGAGTCACACAGAGTCAGATAATGACTGAAGTGACTTAGCAGCAGCAGTATCTTCCCACTCCCAACAAAGACACCATTTCCCCCAATTCTGCTATAATTAATGAGACAAAGGAATTGTTTCTAAATTTTGTTATGAAGTTTCTAATTGTTAAGGGACAGTTTTGTTTCCTGGAATGAGAAGGAGTTTTAAAGTTGTATTTATATTTGCACTCTGGTTAAGACTCCCTATTGAGAGTTTCATCACATTTTTTTTAGTTTTTCAAAATCTTGGTTTCCTTACCTGCAAGGGATTAAACCTAGCCATGTCAAACTAATTGTGGCAAAAATTTAATCTATGAACTATTGCCAAAGCCTCTACCATCTGAACTCCCACACTTTCTACCCAAGAAATTAGGTACTATTTGAAATTTTGATCGACCCTGTAGAGTGGAAAGAGAGGAGAAAATCCAGACCACATATATGGAATGACCAAGAAAGACATAATTGAGTTGCCCTGAAACTAAGACAGTATTTTCTTCAATAAGGCAGAAAAGCAGCCCAAAATAGACACTAAGTCTAGTCACTGAGACCTCAAAACACATGCTTGTACCCCTGAATTGTGAAATATGTGCTGACAATGTCGTATCCTCACCCTCCAGAATTCAAAAGCAAGGAAACAAGGAGAAACACTAAGAATTTATTCCATGATTAGGTATTTAACAGTGAATTTTACTCACTGGAAATGGAACCACCCTATCCTTGAACCACACTTATTTTTTGACCTTGTTAAAAAAACTTCTTTGCAAGTTTTGGGAACAAATTATGTGTGAAAAGTGAAGATAGCAAGTGTGCAATGCTTTCAGTTCATAAATACAACAATATCTTGTATTGTTTTGGGGCTTTACAGAGTCCATGTTATACACATGAATTCACTGAATCATGACAACATCTACATGAGGTAGGTATAACTGAGTTTACAGGTGAAGTACCTGAAACTTAGAGGTTAAGTAATATAGTAATATGTCCAAGGAAACATAGCACATGACAAAACTGGGATTCAAACCCAGGATCTCTGAAACACATAATTTATATGTGTATAATTATACACATAATTTAAATGCATATCATTCACCATAAAGAGAGATTAACTTATTTATAGTCAACTCACCCCCCAAAAAAGAAAAATTACATCTTCAAACGTCTCTCTCCAATTTTTTTCCCTCGATATAACTTGGAAACTGACTTCTTGACCTATGAACCTTTTCATCTTTATGTAGAGACTGGTGATTGCTTCATTTTTGTAAAATTAATTTCAAATTATTATCCCCCTTTTTAACTTTTTCCCCATATTTTCAAATTGTGGCCAACAAAAAATTTAGCAGTACCTAAGTCACAGGAAAAAAATTTTCAGTAGATTCTGTTGGAACTTCTAAGACAAGATGCTCATTTCATTCCTCCAAAGGTAAATAATAGAATATGCTGACTTTAATCTAATGAACAATAATATGCAATCTGGTACATGATAGGTTATTGAATTATCAGGATTTTACATAAATTTGGAACAATAAAGCAGATAATTACTGATAGGTATTTTGGATTCATACGATTTTCTTATTGATAAAACTTAAGTAGCTCAAAGTTTACAAATCATATCTATCATAGTTGAATCCTGACCATTTCAGAAATAAGTNTTATCAGGATTTTACATAAATTTGGAACAATAAAGCAGATAATTACTGATAGGTATTTTGGATTCATACGATTTTCTTATTGATAAAACTTAAGTAGCTCAAAGTTTACAAATCATATCTATCATAGTTGAATCCTGACCATTTCAGAAATAAGTTAACTGAAATTCAGGCACATACACACAAACATTTTAGTACATTCTTAATAATAATTAAAAGTTACTCTCTGATTAAATGACTGTTTATGATTCACTTTGTATCTTTAATTTCAGAAGAGTAAAATGAGAAATTTTCCTTATAAGTAAAACCTGGCTATTCATAAAGGGGAACTTTTACTCATTTGATAATATACTATGAAATGTTAAGACAGCACAACTTTGTGATTAAATGGAATAAGTCTGATCACACAATGGAAAAAAAAGAAATCAACACAAGGAAGAATGATGTATTTGAGAACATTTTTAATAAATAATGTGACAAAATTACTTTTCTGATTATTGGATTTTCAGTATGCAAAATTATGGCTAAAAATAAGAGGCTTCTTACATGAACATAATGAAAACATTAATCACATGGATTGTTCCCTTAGTACTGCACACCTTTTCTATGTAAATTTCAAATTATCTAAGTGAACACATTTAGTTTTTGGTGGACATCAGCTTTTTTTTTTTTTTGTGGTTCAGTTTTGTTTGGCTTTGTTTTCTGGGGGGATGGCAAGGCTGGGGGGTGGGGTCAGGACTGATACCTATAACTGAATAAATGTACTTTTTTTCTTCAAATAGCACCAATTATAAAGTCAATGAAATTTATATAATGAAAAAAAAGGGTCATAAAAACCTACAGTTAGAGGACATCATTTGGCAATTCAAAGCAAGTAATGCCTCCATTTGAGCTTATAAGGAAATTCTAAGTTTAACCAATGGCCATAACAAACTTAAACCTTTTTTTTTTTAAGTCCAGGAAAAGTAAGAACTGTTGCATTCATGGCCCACAATAAAGTATGCACGTTACTTCACCATCTGTCATCATTCAAATATTCCAAATACAAACATAGAGCATTAACAAAACAGGTTAAAAACGCTTCTCAACATTTTTTTTTTCAATAAGACAAAAAAGGTTAATAGTTACAATGGTTTACAAATAAAGTTTAGTGATTGTGCTTTTAAAANCTTCACCATCTGTCATCATTCAAATATTCCAAATACAAACATAGAGCATTAACAAAACAGGTTAAAAACGCTTCTCAACATTTTTTTTTTCAATAAGACAAAAAAGGTTAATAGTTACAATGGTTTACAAATAAAGTTTAGTGATTGTGCTTTTAAAACCAAAAAAAAAAAAAAGATTAAAAACAGTGCATTACAAAAACAAAAATCAAACTTCCTTAAGTGGCACTTCCGAAAGTTGAACTGACATTACCAGAAGAAATTCACGCCAGTTAAGATGGGGATGTCCTTATTCAATTGGTCATTAAAAACATCCATTTGTTGGTAATATGCATTTATAATTTCTTTTTGATTGAAAAATAGAACAAGGTTTTTGCTGGGCTGACTTATGACAATGACTAGACAACCAGAGATCCAACTGGCTTACCCCTACTTATCCAAGAGTAAGTTTCCAATAAGAATATACTTCAGTGATTGAAATGAAGACAAAATAAAGTACCACCAGGGGTTGAGAAGAGTATATATTTACAATGTTTCTACCCCCTTCAAATGGATTATGGTTGTCCTGCATTTGCTATGTTTTTTTTTTTTTTCCCCTCCCTGCAGAGGGTGGTATGAAAGACTGATTTTAAAATGTTAAAATGAAGTTATGTTTTAGTTTGCATTAGCAGTTGGTTATAGAAAGATTATATCTTTAGAGCCCTTGACATGAAGTTGATTAGTCAACTCTGTATCTTTGATCAGTAAATTGGCTTGGTATATAAGCAGTGCAATGCCATATCTCAGGGGCAAAAGGCAAAAGAACTGTTTTGTTCTCTCCTATCGGCTGATGACTGAAGCAAGAAGTCAAATACTTCCCCTGCCGGAAGCAAGGTGAAATGATTTGTTCCAACAGTGAGGGGAATAGGGAGGTTCTTTCTAGGGACAGGAATCAAACAACAATGATAAAACCCCAATAAAATTTTAAAAATGGTATTCCAATAAGAGGAATGAAAACGACAATTTGTACACTCTGATTGCACTGAACATTTTATCTGGCGTCTTATGTCATCTGACACAAGGCATCTTGAGTGATAACTTTCACATTAGATCTCATAATCCTCTCTGGTTGTCTTCAGCTTTCAGTTTCCTGTAAGAGATAAGTTCCTGTTAAATTTGAAAATAAATCTTAGAGTGTTGTCCTACTTCGTATTTATTTCATGCTTTTATTATTACACTGCTTCTTCATTCGTTCCCTAGCATACAACTGAAAAGTGCTCCTGGCAACATATTCATACATCAACTTTAGCTGGTTTTACAGCAAATCCAGTAGTTCTCTACTGAGTACTAAACTGTGTTCCACCCAGTGTCTGGGGATTACGAAGTGTGGCACAGGGAGAGGAACAAGAGCAGCCAAGTTTTCTACCCCCCAGCCTCAACTCAACATGGTAGCTCAATTTTTATTGGTTTCAAGTAGCTGGTTGCCTGTATTGACTTTTTGTGCCCTCAAAGGGCTCTTCTAAAAACAAAACAAAAACTAAACCAAAAACCTGAAAAATAACTTTTCTAACAGCATGTGCAAAAGGAAAATCTTCTTATTCTAAACCTCGAAATAAAAATACATTGGGCATAACAGCAAATTCAATTAGACATAATTAATTATAATTTTTCATCTTCTTTTATAAAAAAGTTATAGTTTAACACTTTACTAACAATCTGCTTGAGATAACATCTATTTGTAGGAAGAGAAATTTGTCCTCAGCTTATCTTTTTACTGAATGGTGAAAACACAGTCTTAAACACAGGAGATGATTTTATAATATAATGTGACTTACTGCCAACTCTACCTTACAATACTATCTACAGATCCTAACAAAGGGTATCTTTGACTCAAGAAGTATCCCCTATTTGGGAAGGTCAGTGTTAAGTATTAGGTTCCCATTTTCAAAAGACTGAAGATGAAACGTAATTGCCCAAATCGTCCTGATTAATTCCAGTGATCACTGGATGGCAGAGAGTACAGGCAAAACACCCTCACTCACATTTTATAACTCTATCACTTTACTGGATTTTTATAATCTATTGTAATACTATGAATCACAATTATCTAGATCAATAGTTCTTATTCCTTAACAACACATTTGTTATACAAATATCCTATCTGAATATGAACCCTAATATCTAAAAAGAAACCATTATTACCATTTAAAACTTTGGAACACATTTCAAGAAAAATTGTTGAATTCTAAGACTTTCAATTGCTCTCATCACTAACAGGGTTTGTGATGAAATAGTAACATTTCTGTAGACTGATGAATGCCTTAAACTTTGAGGTTTATATAAAAACTAGTCTAACACTGGGAAACTTGAAAAAAAATTATAGATACCTCTAATTCTTCATTATTATCTTCTCTTTCATATCCTCCAAGAACTTGCATCTCTGCAATATTTCTTCGACCTACATTTGCTTGTTCTCTTTGTCTGCTTCCTGATCCTCTTGATGACATAGAACTTGAAGAACTAGGATCTCTGGGATTATTTGATGTTGGAAAAGTAGGTCTACAGTAAGGCAGAATATCCTCTGTGTAATGAAATATAATAAGCACATATGAAGCCCACTGTACATTTTCATTGTATAATGTATCACTACGTCTATAAATCAGAATGGAGAAACATTAGTGTTTATGAGGAATAAATGAGGACATTTTATAACAATAATGAATAAGGCATTGAAAACAAAAATAACAACCTTGCTGTTTTTCTGGCAGTGGCTGGGATTTAGATTGATTCTACTCATAAGTTCTTATCTATCTCAAATTCACTTGAGATCAACATCCTTAAAAAAGGGAAACCAAACCTGAGTCAGACATGACTTCCACTTCTATCCTTCACTATGCTATCTCTCATTATTTCAGGATTTAGTTTCCACTTTTTTAAAAAAAGTGATAATAGTGTCTACGAGGACACTAGGAGTTACTAGTGTTGATGTGAAAACACATGAGATATTGTAGTATGCACCTATGTAAACTAAGAAGGGATTATTAGGCAGATAGGAAAAAAAAAAATCCCAGTCTTATTGAACCACCAAAACAGAGTCAAACCTGGATTCACTCCCTAGATACCAAAATGCCAACCTCCATTTCAACACCATATTTACATTGTGGAACCCTGAATCTGAGAAGCCTGACATTGTTGCTAGCTTCAAAAATCAAGCCACTCCTGGTAACTGCTGTCTCCTGAATTACTATTTCCATAGGCTTTAAAAGTTGGTGATGCTCCTAATGCTCCATCTTTCAACTGCTCATTTCTCTCCAAAGCCTGTCCATTCTAACCTTTGGACACAAAACACATCAAAACAGAGCACAGCAAAACAAAACAAAACCCTTCCACACGCCCTTTTGTTCTCCTCCCCCAAAAGCTTCCTCTACCGTCCACATTGCCTGAAATCTGAATGAAATCTGATTTCACATTGAATGACATCTGATTTCCCAGGGACTCTACACTGAAGTTCCTTACAGTGGAAGAAGGGAAGCTTGCTTTCAGGTCACCAACACTAGCTATAAATCATTGCTCTTCAACCCTTGAACAAAAACACCCTGTTCCTATGAGGGCTAAGCAGTGGAGTTATGTAACCTGTATCATCCTCTTTGGTGGTACTTCTCTCCTGTTGTATTCATCACAACTTTCATTCCTGATCCAGACTTCGGATTCTCTGGTGTTTCAGAGTCCACTTGGATCACTCTACCAGCACCTAGCTAGCTTCATGGAACTTGGCCCTCTGTGACCTTCATCTTCTGTCTCTGTTTCACCCAATTTTTTCTACTGAGCTTAGTTTTTGACAAACTACATCATGATAAAATATCTCTTTGGCTAAAGACTTTCCCCTTAAGCTGGTGCTCTACATAAATCTATAACTCTATCTCTGCTGATAGCTTAGCATAGCTTCTTGAAAAGTAATCTGGACTCGGTATTAGTCATTACAACTCCCATTCACTCTGCATCTAACTGAAATCTACTTATGCCCACAATACTACAAGGGAACTGAGAAAATTCCCTGTTGACTTAAGTCTCTAGACTTCTCACTGCCCTTCACCTGAAAACCACAGCCAATGTAAATATTACTAGTCTCGGCTCCTACTTCTCCCCGCTTCCTGGCCTGTCTTTGGTGGGCTCTTCTTATGCAGTCCCTCTTGCTCGTTGATGCCCTTTTTGCTGGTTCTAGCCCAGTGTAAGAGTGTGTGTGTGTGTGTGTGTGTGTGTGTGCATAAAACCTTTTTTTCCCACTTACTCTTATACTTATTTCATCCATTCTCTCCGACTGTACCTTTTCTAGAGTAGAGCTGCCATGAGGGCAGATACTTGGCTTTGTGTATTGATACCATCTCACCTAGATATATAATAGGTTACTGATGCATGAGACAGGGTGCTTAGGGCTGGTGCACTGGGATGATCCTGAGGGATGGGATGGGGAAGGAGGTGGGAGGGGGGTTCAGGATGGGGAACACATGTACACCCATGGCTGATTCATGTCAATATATGGCAAAACCAATACAGTACTGTAGAGTAATTAGCCTCCAATTAAAATAAATAAATTTAAAAAATAGTTAAATATTATGACTGAATAAATGGGTGGCTTTAGTATTTCACCATGATGGTATTAATGTATATTTACTGAACTCTGCCCAACTGCCTCCTTTTGAGGGCCTCCCAAACTCCACAGATTGAGCACTGACTTCACCATGTCCACACACACGCCTCTGAGATTTCTTCCCCCTCTGTATTCCTTAATGTAGTTAACGGCATCACTAACCTTTAAGATATCTTAGATAGAAAGCTGGAATTATTTTAATATCTTCTCTCCTTTCCAACAACCTTCCCATAACCTCTTAAATGAACCTTTTCCACATATTCAAATATATAACACGTAAGGATGATTTTAATTAAAAATTTTCTTGAATATTCCCCTCAGTCATCCCTGTTCCCACAGCCTGGTTAATATTCTCCATGTCTCTTCTGAGGTTGTAAATTTCTTCTAACGGGTCTCTGCTTCTTGAGTTATTTCCCTCTAAACTTGCTACACTCAGCTACCTTCCTTTTATAGGAACTACAGGGTCTCCATGAGGTAAGCTTACATTTATCTCGAGCTTCATCGTTACTAATTTTACTGTCTACTAACACTGAATTTCTTATATTCTCCTCAGTGTACTCCAACTTTTCATTTTGACTTTCTCTGCCAAAACAACCTATCCACTCTTCTTGCCCAAGCTAAATTCCACCCTCCTGAAAAGTCAACTTATGGATCATTTCCACTAGGAAAGATCAAGAAGCCTTTCTTTACATTCCATCACCCACAAGACTGGGCTAATCTTCCCTTCTCTGGACACTCAAGTATCATGATACCGTAAACATTATATCAAATATGGGTGTATCTGTGGATAAAGATTACCTGTCTCCTTCTCTGACTATAAGCTCCTTGAGGTCAAGGTTCATATTTACACATAAATTTCAGGACTAGTACAATGGTTCATAACACTGTAGACGCTTGATATATGTAGAAATAAATTGAACTAACTGAGGTAAATGTCAGCAAAAAGATCAGACTTTGAAATCTAAAAGACCACTCTCCTTAATTAAAAATTACCATTTGTTACAGATGTAAATTAGGGAGCCTCTTTAATTATAAAAATAGCAAAAACTGAATTATGAAGGTTAAAATTACAGGGATGTACAGAAATGATAATTAAAAGATATAGAAATAATTTCATCTCTTTGTTTTAATTTTACACACACCAAAATCATTCTGAGTTGTTAAATTTTCCCCCAAAGAATTGAGCTTATTTTGGAGAAACGTTGCTTGTGAGCAGCAAATTGGTCTGTACTTTCAAGTCAGATACAAATCTCATAAGTTATATTGTGACATTTGATTTATGTATCACTTCTTGGAGTATAATTGTTAAAAGTTCATATCACCTTGGCTTTAATGATAAAAAAAAGGCACAGTTTTTCAAACTTCAAATTATAGTGATGTAACCAAGTAATTTGTGGTCACGCAGTGGAGGCATCTGTGCAAAACACATAACTTTACCATCACTTCATTGCTGAGTCCCTGCCAGAGTGAGGAGTTCAGGCTTCCATTACAGAATGAAGTGAAACTCCTCTATATTGAAAGAAAGTTGCTAATGACCAGATGCCCATAATGAATAAAACAAAAGACTGATGCCCAGTCTTATCAAACTGCAGCTTTGAAAACAGTTGTAGTTAAAGTTCACTTATAGCCTTCTAAGATTCATTTCCCCATCACTCTTTCCTGATTCCTTCATCAATTACTTTCTTTTCTTGTACCTCTTCTGCCTAAATAGGTTCTTCTCCTCAGTCTATATTAATGTTCAAATATCTTACCTAAAATCATTTCCACAGATTTTGCCTTCCTGTCAAATCTTATCTTGACCTCTCTCCTTCCCAACCTTCTGCAGAGAGCCCATACTTATCACCTCCCTTCCACAATTTTCATTTACTTTCCAGACCCGACAGTCGAGATTCTATAGTGACTATTTGATTTAAAAAAGCTAAATGCTGGTGGTGGTTTAGTCGCCAAGCCTTGTTCAACTGTGTGCGACCCCATGGTCCACAGTCCCCTCAGGCTCCTCTGTCCATGGGATTCTCCAGCCAAGAACACTGGAGTGGGTTGCCATTTCCTTCTCCAGGGGATCTTCGGGATCCAGGGATCAAATTCACGTCTCCTACATTGGTAGGCAGATTATTTACCACTGAGCCACCCGGGGAAGCCATCGATCTTTAAATACCACCCACAAAAAAATTTTGTAAAATCTCTGTGTCCTTCACCCATTCTCCCGCCCTACCCAACTTTCACTTCTGTGCCATCTCAAAATATCCTTCTCCATTATTTCCAGGATACTATTCTTTCTAGTTTGAATGGTTTGATTACTTTATATCACTGGGTTGATTCCACCTCAGTGTGGGTACAGAATGTTCCTCTGCCTAACATATGTTTGTATGTATGAATGCGTTTATTTTCAGTGAGGTAAAGTTGATTTACAATATTAGTAGCATATAGTGATTCAAAGTTATTATAACATATTATAAAATAATGGCTATATTCTCTGTGTTATTATAAAGTAATGGCAATATTCTCTGTGCTTTACAATATGTTCTTGTAGCTTATTTATTTTGTATGTAGTGATCTGTACCTCTAATTCCCCATCCCTGTCTAGTCCCTCCCCCTTTTACTCTCCCCACTAGTATCCTTTAACCATCATGCAGTATCCTCACAGTCTGTGGTTTGCTGGAGAGAGCTTACATGTTCACACAAGGGTCTACTATACCCATCTCCTCCAAACTTCACATACACTGATTTCTTATTAGTTACTTGAAACTAGCCATTTTGGATGTAATTCCACAACTGCTGCTAAAGTCACTTCAGTCGTGTCTGACTCTGTGCGACCCCATAGACGGCAGCCCACCAGACTCCCCCATCCCTGGGATTCTCCAGGCTAGAACACTGGAGTGGGTTGCCATTTCCTCCTCCGATGCAGGAAAGTTAAAAGTGAAAGTGAAGTCGCTCAGTCGTGTCTGACTCTTAGCGACCCCATGGACTGCAGCCCACCAGGCTCCTCTGTCCATTGGATTTTCCAGGCAAGAGTACAGCAGTAAGCAAATGGCCACAAATTAGGGGCTTGTTCTGTTTCCTTCCCAGAGAATTGATTGTTAAACATTATCCCCTCCATCACTGCTGAAAGTTTAGCTTTTGAAATTCAAACAATTTTCACCTCTGTGTTGCTGAGGTGAACAACATCCATTCTCTACCTACAACCTTTCTCCTGAGCTTTAAACTTAGTTCTGTAATTCTTACTGAATTTTTTCATTTTTACGTTCTTGTCAGTACCTTAGTCTACTCATAACTGAAGCTATTTTCCATTAGACTTTTATCCTTTTCCTCATTTTTTTACATTGTTCAATACAATTATGTTGTATAGTCATGGAGGGCCATCTAATTAACATTTGAATAACTTTTTTACTCCCTTAGTTTATTTTACTTTTTTACATTCAATTAGTCACCAAGTCTTATAGGATCTAATCTCTGAAATGCCTATACAGGCTGTTTCTCTTTTTAATTTGCACAACTCTTTAAATTCAGTGCTTTCATATTTTATAACTAGATTATTTTGCAAGGTTCTGATACCTTCAGCCACCCAATTCCAGACTCCTCCTGCACTATAGAGTTCTGTCAGTTATTTTTTTAAGCAAAAAAAAGATAATTTTTTAATTTTTATTTTTGATTATATAATTTCTTGATTAAATTTTTTGCTGGCTCACCCTGTCCATATCATTAATCCCAAACTCTTCAAAATTGTATTCCTGGCCTCCCCAATCAGGTTCAACCACCTTTCTAGTTAATTTTTGCCATTTGTCCCTGGCCCCAAGCATCTTATTTTCCAGCCAAACTGGAAATCGGAATTCACCAAACATTCATTTTCACATTTCCATGTTTTGTCTCTATTTATTTCCTTTGTCAGAAATCTCCTTTTCCCTTGTAACTTGTGTAAATCATGCTTTTCTTTAAACTTCAACTAAACTGGCACCTCTTCAAGGAAGACGTGCGTAATATCATGTATTAGAACTGACTGTATTCAGATTACCTGGGTGCATACCTGTCTCCTCCAATAGACAGCAAATTTCTGAATCTTACCCTTTGTACCTGATCCTAAAAAGCATTAACTGTGTGCCATGCAAACATGTTTAATCTGTATTTATTGGCTACTTGACCAAATAAGTACCTTGGATGAGATGAGTCTTTGCTGGTGGAAGGTCTCGTTTAGTGGCCTTGTTTCCTCGTCCTTTCCCATCATTTGCCTGTTCCTGTGCTTCTCTAGGATCACCTGGATTTGGTCGCATATCAGCAACTTGTCTTCCATCCAATACTTCTCTCCCCTTGTAATTGCCTCCTTTTCTATCTGATGATCTGTCTGTTCTTGCTTCTGTAGAAGGGAGTTTTGGCACCATCACGGGTCGTACCTCCAGCTGGGCCTTGGATTGGGCAGTGGGTGACTTGATAGCAGGCGGTGGCACAGGGGGAGGTGGAAGATCTGAAAAGAAGTATTTAAAATACTGTGAAAGTCTGCCATTTCCAAACTTGTCAACATTAGTGCTACCATTAGAGTCACATTCAATTGTGAAATAATAATCTTAAAAGAATTGAACACTTGAAGACATCCAATGAATAAGAAGACTAACAATTTAATGTACTCTCATTTTTATTTATCTGGCAGTCTTTACCAACTGATCTACCAGGGAAGCTTCACGACTGGAGTGGATAGCCTATTCCTTCTCCAGGGAATCTACCCAACTGAGGAATTGAACTGGAGTCTGCCTTCATTGCAGATGGATTCTTTACACAGTGAGCTACCAGGGAATCCCTTATCTGGCACAGGAATATTGAATCATAGAGCTGGGACTTAGAGATTAGCTAGTTTGGGGATGGCTAATATGGATATATATGCTATAGCTTTTTCTCCCCAACCATCACAGATCTTCCTAATTGATTTTACTGTAATGTTGCTGATCCCAGATGGATATTCTTACTCTTCAGGCAACCACTTCAGATTGATTGAGGTTGGCACTTGAGTTGAGACCTCTTTGCCATTGCTAACCTACCTGAATCCCTTCTCATTTTGTAGATGGGGAAGTTCAAACACACAGATCTTAAGTTATTTTCCAAACTCAAAGCTAAATATAATCAGAACCAAGACTAGTGCCCTCAGATTCCTAATTTCTGATTCAGTGTTCTTTATACTACCCTTTCATTCTATTGCATCTTCACAATCTACATTCATTGGTATGGTCTCTTCATTTTGTAATATGGAGGTTTTAAACTAGATAATCACTAATATACATATAAGTTAATTTTTATCTATCTATAGTTATATACTAATATATTACAAATAATTGGATATTATATATAGTTACACTTCTCACAGACATACTGAAACGAAGGCATATAATTTTATATTTAGAAAATTTATTTTCTTTAAGTGGCATTATTTTTTTTTTAATGACTCCTAGGTGCACTCCAGGGGGAAAAAAATATATATATACCCTAGTAATAGTTGATAAGTCAATAGAAGAATATGAACAGATTCTAGTTTTAGTTTGTTCTGGCTGTAGTATGGAGGATGAATTAAAAGGAAAGTCTTAAATCCAGGAGGCTAAAATGTTATTTTAATAACTCAGTAAATAATGATAGGAGATAGAATTGTACTGGTGACTTTCAGATGGAGAGTAGATGTGCCTGAGAGAGTTTAAGGAATAAAAATCAAAATTATTTAATGATCAATGGAGAACAGCAGGGGAAGCGTGATGTGTGTGCAGTTGCTCAGTCCTGTCCGACTCTTTGTGACCACATGGACTACAGCCCACCAGGCTCCTCTGTCCATGGAATTTTCCAGAGAAGAAGACTGGAGTGGGTTGCTGTTTCCTCCTCCAGGGGATCTTCTCAACCTAAGGATTGAACCTTGGTCTCCTGCATCACAGGTAGATTCTTTACTACTGAGCCACCAGGGAAGTCCCAGACTATTCATTAGGTAACTTAAGATTTTTGCCATAGTTAACTAGTTGGATGAGGAATCCAGGGATAAGAAAGAGATGGTTTGCAAAGGAAGAGCATGAGTTCTGTTTCAGAAAAGTGAACAGGAAGAACCTGTGAAGTATCCAGGCAGCTATATACAGGAGGTTGTTATATATAAAATCTGAATTTCATGGGAGGTCAAAATCAGAGATCTAGAGACCTGAAGCTATCAGCATATTTTTTCTTTAGTTATGACTTTAGAAATGGTAATGTTTTCATATTCCATGTGATATTAACAGAACACCTAAAACATAAATAGGCGTACATATTAATAGTAAATGTTTAGTATTACAGAATTAAGCTTTCCCATAGAAAATATACATGGTAAAAATTTTAAAGTACATAAAAACTTGGAAATATAACCCTTCACATGTCCCCACCTTCATTTCAAATCCTCAATATTGATGCAGAGGTAATTAGTCTGAATGGATGTTTATAGATCATCCCAGAAATTATTTATGCATAGAAAGCAAGCTCGCCAAGTTGCATAATTCCAAGGAGTACCATTCACATTAGAAACTATGCAAAATGGCCATATCTGGGGTTTTGGAGCATGCATGTCTGCCCACCAGAATGTGATGGTCTTCCTTTCTTAATAACATAAAACGATTGTATTTTTTTTTCACCTAAATGTGTAGTTGTACATAAACATATAGCTTTACCTCTTCTGATGAAAAGTTTGCATACTATTCTGTTTTATGAATATATCATTATTTATATGGTAAATATCAACAGAGGAAAATTTGTTTTCAGAGATATTACTATTACTAGCAATGGTCCAGTGACTATTATTTACATACGCTAACATAAAAATTCTTGAATATTAAAATCGTGCCTTGAAAATTCATATATAATAGCAAATAAAGGGGTCTAGCAAGCATCAGTTTTAATCTAGTGTTTCTCATTCTTGGTAGGTTTTTTTAAAAAGAATTAATAATTTTCTTTTGTTTCTTCTCTGTATTCTTGCCACCTTTTAAATAGTAAGAGTTTTTAAAAGTAATTTTATTTTGACTTTATGTGTCATATAACCAAGGCATTAGAATTCATTGTATTGGTCTCTGAAAGCATAAATTTTGAGATATCATCTTACTTCCAGCTGTTTTACTTAAGACTCCATCATTAAAACTGGTCAGACTTTCGTGCATACTGTTGTTGTTAATTCTCTTAGCTCACCGTGTTCTCTTTTTATGTAAAAAATAAATCTAGGAAAATCAAAAGCTTTTTGTCTTAAAACATAAACTGTCATTGTCACTGGTGATGATTTTACTCCTTTAACAACATTTATTTTAAAACATCATTAAAAAAAAGTTGTTGTTGTTGTTCAGTCTCTCAGTTCTTTCCAACTTTGCAACCCCATGGACTGCAGGACACCAGGTCTCCCTGTCCTTTACCACCTCCCAGAGTTTGCTCAAACTCATGTCCATTGAGTCAGTGATACCATCCAACCATTCATCCTCTGTCGTTCCCTTCTCTTGCCTTCAATCCTTCCCAGCATCAGGGTCTTTTCCAATGAGTCAGCTCTTTGCATCAGGTAGCCAAAGTATTGGAGCTTCCCCTTCAGCATCANGGGATAAGAAAGAGATGGTTTGCAAAGGAAGAGCATGAGTTCTGTTTCAGAAAAGTGAACAGGAAGAACCTGTGAAGTATCCAGGCAGCTATATACAGGAGGTTGTTATATATAAAATCTGAATTTCATGGGAGGTCAAAATCAGAGATCTAGAGACCTGAAGCTATCAGCATATTTTTTCTTTAGTTATGACTTTAGAAATGGTAATGTTTTCATATTCCATGTGATATTAACAGAACACCTAAAACATAAATAGGCGTACATATTAATAGTAAATGTTTAGTATTACAGAATTAAGCTTTCCCATAGAAAATATACATGGTAAAAATTTTAAAGTACATAAAAACTTGGAAATATAACCCTTCACATGTCCCCACCTTCATTTCAAATCCTCAATATTGATGCAGAGGTAATTAGTCTGAATGGATGTTTATAGATCATCCCAGAAATTATTTATGCATAGAAAGCAAGCTCACCAAGTTGCATAATTCCAAGGAGTACCATTCACATTAGAAACTATGCAAAATGGCCATATCTGGGGTTTTGGAGCATGCATGTCTGCCCACCAGAATGTGATGGTCTTCCTTTCTTAATAACATAAAACGATTGTATTTTTTTTTCACCTAAATGTGTAGTTGTACATAAACATATAGCTTTACCTCTTCTGATGAAAAGTTTGCATACTATTCTGTTTTATGAATATATCATTATTTATATGGTAAATATCAACAGAGGAAAATTTGTTTTCAGAGATATTACTATTACTAGCAATGGTCCAGTGACTATTATTTACATACGCTAACATAAAAATTCTTGAATATTAAAATCCTACCTTGAAAATTCATATATAATAGCAAATAAAGGGGTCTAGCAAGCATCAGTTTTAATCTAGTGTTTCTCATTCTTGGTAGGTTTTTTTAAAAAGAATTAATAATTTTCTTTTGTTTCTTCTCTGTATTCTTGCCACCTTTTAAGTAGTAAGAGTTTTTAAAAGTAATTTTATTTTGACTTTATGTGTCATATAACCAAGGCATTAGAATTCATTGTATTGGTCTCTGAAAGCATAAATTTTGAGATATCATCTTACTTCCAGCTGTTTTACTTAAGACTCCATCATTAAAACTGGTCAGACTTTCGTGCATACTGTTGTTGTTAATTCTCTTAGCTCACCGTGTTCTCTTTTTATGTAAAAAATAAATCTAGGAAAATCAAAAGCTTTTTGTCTTAAAACATAAACTGTCATTGTCACTGGTGATGATTTTACTCCTTTAACAACATTTATTTTAAAACATCATTAAAAAAAAAGTTGTTGTTGTTGTTCAGTCTCTCAGTTCTTTCCAACTTTGCAACCCCATGGACTGCAGGACACCAGGTCTCCTGTCCTTTACCACCTCCCAGAGTTTGCTCAAACTCATGTCCATTGAGTCAGTGATGCCATCCAACCATTCATCCTCTGTCGTTCCCTTCTCTTGCCTTCAATCCTTCCCAGCATCAGGGTCTTTTCCAATGAGTCAGCTCTTTGCATCAGGTAGCCAAAGTATTGGAGCTTCCCCTTCAGCATCAGTCCTTTCAATGAATATTCAGGGTTGAATTCCTTCAGGATTGACTGGCTTGATCTCTTTGCAGTCCAAGGGACTCTCAGGAGTCTTCACTAACACAACAGTTAGAAAATATCAGTTCTTTGGCACTCAGCCTTCTTTATCATCAACTCTTGCATCCATACATGACTACCGGAAAAGCCATAGCTTTGACTATAACGAATTTTGTCAGCAAAGTAATGTCTCTGCTTTTTAATACCCTATCTAGGTTGGTCATAGCTTTCCTTTCAAAGAGCAAGTGTTTTTTAATTTTATGGCTGCAGTCACAGTCTGCAGTGATTTTGGAGCCCAAGAAAAGAAAGTCTGTCATTGTTTCCATTGTTCCTGCATCTATTTGTTATGAAGTGATAAAACCAGATGCTGTGATCCCCCTCTTTTACTATTTATTTATTAAGAATAAACCAAAAGAGAGAAAAGACAGATTCTACTGAGTGACTTAAAGTGAAGAGACCCAAGGCTGAGCTGTTCTAAGTTCAGACTGAACCTGTGACTGGGAATGCACGGAGAAGAAAAGTATAATTCAGAATATACCTGGAAGCAGAGAGAGTGAGTGACTGCAGACTCATTTCTGCACTATGTCCTTGCTACAAACTCAGACTGGATTGCAACATCAAATCATAAAATGTCTGGGCTGATCGGATATCAAAGCTGATGATTACCAGTATCATAAGATTATACAAAGTCTTGGGAATCTATGACTCTTGAGACAAAATCCATTAGCTCTATATAGATGCTATCTATAATACATGTAGAAAAAGAAGAGAATCTGATGATAATTTTAAGAGTTCAAACTTACTGTATATAAGTAACAGAGAGGAATGATGGTAGGTGTAATTTCTAATATAAATAGATTACCAAATTTTTTTTTAGGTATCACAAAATAAACACTGAGTCAAATCAGAGATTATCATAGTACAAACAATTTTATGTCATAAAATAACAAATAATACTTTCAGGTAATTCATACCACTAATAACTCAAACTGGTTTTAAAAAATGGGATCATGGAACTCATATACATGTATAGTCTCTTTCTTTATACAATTGTACAAACACCATTCTTTATACAAGACTCTCTAAATACCAATATAATGCATGTAAAGTAATACAAAAAAGCATAAACATGGAGAAAATTCTGCCAGCATTCATCACTACAGAGATCCAGCACTCTATTCACATAACTGTTCAAAGTCCCAAGACCTTGTGATTAATGATATATCGAGTCAAAACAACATCATTCCAAAGAGGGTGAATTTATAATTTATGAAGAGTAGAGCTGTAGAAATGATGTAGATTTGTTTTTTAAGTCAAGTACGTAAACGAATCAGGAGGGGTTCCAAAGGGGGTGGAAAGAATCTATTAGAAGGTCCTAGAAATGCACTTATGCTTGGCTTTAACTCAATAAAAGTCTGACTGATCAATATTCACGTATTTGAATCCTTCCCTTTATCTGGGTGAAAGCAGCAAATATGAAATAAATAAAGAGTTAGATTCTGTCTGTCAGTATTCTACAGCATGCAGTCCTCCACTTTGCAATGAGTACTCCCTGGGTGTCTATGAGACCCAACATTTACCTACAGCACAAGTATGGCTACAGTGCCATGAATTAGGGGCCGGTGGGCTGTTAAGGGCTCAACTGTGTCCTCTCTGAAATTCATATGTTGAAGTACTAACCCCCAGCACCTCAGAATGTGACTTATACTTGAAGACAGGATCTTTAAAGAAGCAGTTAAGTTACAGTGAGGTCCTTAGAGTGGGCCCTGATCCCATCTGACTGGTCCTTAAAAGAAGGGGGTGCATAACATACACAGAGGGAAGACCAGGTGATGACATAGGGAGAAGGAGATCATCTATAAGCCAAGGAGAGAGGCTTCAGGAGCAACCAAGCCTGCCAACCCCATGAGCCTGAACTTTTAGCCTCCAGGGCTGTTAGGAAATAAATTTCTGTTGTTTAAACTACCTGTGTTTTTTCCAGTAGTCATGTATGGATGAGAGAGTTGGACCATAAAGAAAGCTGAGCACCGAAGAATTGATGCTTTTGAACTGTGGTTTTGGAGAAGACTCTTGAGAGTCCCTTGGACTGCAAGGAGGTCCAACCAGTCCATCCTAAAGGAGATCAGTCCTGAGTGTTCATTGGAAGGACTGATGCTAAAGCTGAAACTCCAATACTTTGGCCACCTCATGCAGAGATGACTCATTGGAAAAGACCCTGATGCTGGGACAGATTGAGGGCAAGAGGAGAAGGGGATGACAGAGGATGAGATGGCTGGATGGCATCACTGACTCAATGCACATGAGTTTGGGTGAATTCCGGGAGTCGGTGATGGATAGGGAAGCCTGGCATACTGCAATTCATGGGGTCACAAAGAGTCAGACATGACTAAGCGACTGAACTAAACTGAACTGAACTGAAGGGTTTCAAAGGGTAAACATTACTTTGGCTGAGTGCTGAAGAATTTAATGCTTTTGAACTATGGCGTTAGAGAAGATTCTTGAGAGTCCCTTGGATTGCAAGGAGATCAAACCTGTCAATCCTAAAGGAAATCAATCCCGAATATTCATTGGAAGGACTGATGCTGAAGCTGAAGTTCCAATACTTTGGCCACTTGATGTAAAGAGCTGACTCATTGGAAAAGAGCCTGATGCTGGGAAAGATTGAAGGCTAGAGAAGGGGTTGACAGAGGATGAGACAGATGGATGGCATTACCGACTCACGGGACATGAGTATGAGCAAGCTCTAGCAGATGGTGAAGGACAGGGAAGCCTGGCATGCTGTAATCATGGAGTTGCAAAGAGTCTGATATGACCTAATGACTGAACAACAACAAAGGGTTTCAATGGATAAAGTAGACATTACACAAGAACAGACAGGTAGGGTAAGCAGTGAGAAATCCTGATAAAAAGTTTGGTATACTCATGCAATGAAATACAATGCAACTATCAAAATGAGTCAACTGTTGATCTTACAACATGCAGAATCTCAAAATAACTATTCTGAGTGAAAGGAGATAGACAAAAAGGGAATATATAATCTATAATTCCATTTATATAAAACTCTAGAAAATACAAACTGATGCTGTCCCTCACTTGGTATCTGAGAGAGATTGGTTCCAGGACTCACAACAGATATCAAAATCTATTGATGTTCATTTTCTATACTTGGCCCTAAGCAGCTGCAGATTTCACAGACCAATTATATATGTATCTAAAAAAGTCTGACTATAATTGAACCCATTGGCCCACACAGGTCAAACCATATTGTTAAAAGTCAGCTGGGTATCCTGTTTTATTCATTCTTCATCTTCCTGTTTGCCATTGACACTCTGTTGTTTGAAGCCTTCACCATCTTTGTGCTTTTAGCATTATCATAGTGACAAAACATTTAACACACTCCGTGGAAGTGGGCTTTTTTCCCTCATGAGAACTAACTTCCAAGTAAAGTCAAAATTTTTAATTTTTAATTCTCTTCAATCAGTTAAAAAGTAATATATTTATTGAATTTATTGTATGGGAATGCAAAATGATAGAGCCACTTTGAAAGACAGTTTGGCGATTTTTTACCATAAGTTACAGTCATCGGGCTCCTAGGTCTTCACCAAGCTGATCTGAAAACTTTATGTTCACACAAACCTGCAAGTGAATGTTGATAGCAACTTTATTCATAATTGCCAAAAAATGTAAACAAACAACCAAGATTTCCTTCAGTAAATGAGAAGTTAAACAAACCCTGCTAAATCCACACAACGGAATACTTGAGAAATAATCAAGCTGTAGAAAACATAGAGAAATCTCAAATAGATACTGCCAAGTATAATAAGAGTTGACTCATCGAAAAAGACTCTGATGCTGGGAGGGATTTAGGGCAGGAGGAGAAGGGGACGACAGAGGATGAGATGGCTGGATGGCATCACGGACTCGATGGACGTGAGTCTGAGTGAACTCTGGGAGTTGGTGATGGACAGGGAAGCCTGGCGTGCTGTGATTCATGGGGTCACAAACAGTCAGACACGNTTCCTCTGAATTCCACACAGAGCATGCACTACACAACAGTTTTATCATAAAATACCTGCTTGCTACACACATTTCAGGACAAGCTACCACCAGAAACAAATCAATACAAATACATAAGGGGCTAAACAATCACAGCAGTGGGTGACATAAATTTGTAGAATTCTGCCAAATAAAGGAACTGAGTCAGCTGTGAGCAAAGTAAATGAGGGAGTTAAGGTATAAAATGTTTTAAATATGAATAATTAATTCAGACGTGGTACTATATTTTCTGCAAAATAAATTAACATTTGGTAACATGCTAACATTCTTATCTCCAAAGAAATTAGTGCACTGGCAAAGTATTCTGATAAAAGTGGAGGGCTGTGGACAGCAGATACCAAACACATCCAGTCTTACAGATCCCAAGAGAGCAGTGGCCTTCATTGATCACTCCCTTTGCAAGAGGTCCGGAAAGAACTTGCAGCATGATCGACTACCACTGAACTTTCACTCTAATTTTAAGGAGCCAAAGAGGAGTCCCCAGTGGGCAAGGGGAGCAGAGAAGAGAAACATGTTAAATGTAAACTTAAAAGAGAGTAAAACAGGACACAACCCTCATTCAAATAACAGAGATGCAGACAAGTCCCCAAAAGTAGATGTTAGGTTTAAAAACTGGACACATCTCATTTCCCCCCAACCCCTGTCCAAAAAAAAAAAAACAATACACAGAATTATCAGGGATAACTGGAAAAATCACCAGAGAAATGCTCAATGAAAATCAAGCTCTTCGAACCAAACGTCTCAGGTCTGAAACATATCCTATATTCATCCAGGCAACAAAGCCTCTTGCCAATGCATGCACTACACAACAGTTTTATCATAAAATATATCATAATATATTCCTGTAGCTTAAAAATATCATGGATTTTTAAGCTACAGAAATAAAACTTATTACTGGCAAAAAAGTACTGACTGTAATGATTCATATTTTCATTAATAAAGATGTGTCTGAGGCTTGTTGTAATGATTTAAAAGTTCAAAACAGTCCAAAACTGCAATTATGTTTGCACCAACCTAATACACATAGAAAATCCTAAAGATGCTACTGGAAAATTATGAGAAGTCTTCAGTGAAAAACAAAATTTGCAGGATACAAAATTAACATACAAATCTGCTACATTTCTATATACTAACAACAAAAGATTAGAAAGATAAGTTAAGGACAATCCCATTCACCACAGCATCAAATATAAAATACTTAAACCACTTAAGGAGGAAGAAGACCTGTACTCCAAAACTATAAGATGCTGACAAAAAAAATCAAAGATGACACAAACAGATGGAAAACTATATCATGCTCTTGAAATGGAAAAATCAGATTTCTCACAATGACTATCCTACCCAAGCAATCTACAGATTCAATCCAATCCCTATTAAATCACCATGGCATTTTTTGCAGAACTATAACAAAAACACTTTAAATTTGCATGGAAACACAGAAGACTGTGACTAGGCAAAACAATTTTGAAAAAGAAAAACGGAGCTGGAGGAATTAGTTACCCTGACTTCAGACTATACTACAAAGCTACAGTAATCAAAACAGTATGGTACTGAAACAAAAATAGACATACAGACCAATGCATCAGGATAGAAATTCTAGAAATAAACCCATGCACAATTAATGTACGACAAACGAGAAAAGAATATACAGTTAAAAAAAAAAAAAAGACACTCTCTTGAATAAGTGGTGCTGGGAAAACTGGATAGCCACATGTAAAAGAATGAAATTAGAACATCCTCTAACACTTAAAATAGATTACACATCTAAATGTAAGACCAGATACTATAAAACTCCTAGAGGAAAATATAGCCAGGACCCTCTTTCACAAAAATTACAGCAGTATCTTTCTGGATTCACCTCCTAGGATAATGAAAATAAAAACAAAAATAAACAAACATGACCTAATTAAACTTAAATGATTTTGCACAGTAAAAGGGAAGACATATACAAAATGAAAAAGACAATTCACAGAAGGGAAGGAAATATTTGCAAACGAAGTGACTGATAAGAGATTCATTTCCAAAATATACAAATAGCTCATACAGCTCAATATAAGAAAAAACCAAAAACACCCAAAAGAAAAATGGGCATAAGATCTAAATAGACATTTCTCCAAGAAGACATACAGATGGGCAATAGGCACATGAGAAGATGTTCAATACTGATATTATTTGAGAAATGCAAATCAAAACTACAAAGAAGTATCACTTCATATTGGTCAAAAGGGCCATCATCAAAGGTCTACAAATAATAAATGTTGGAGAGGAAGTAAAGGAAAAAGAACCCTCCTACACTGTTGCTGGGAATGTAAACTGGTGCACCCACTGTAGAGTACAATATGGTAGTTCCTTAAAAAACTAACAATAGGATAAGCCCTGCCACAAAGAGGGCAGGCAGTGAGACGAAACAAGTGCACACAAACCCCACAATGCAGAGAATGGGCAGGGGGAGCCGGAACAAGTCCACACTAGCCCTGCAATGCAGCACGAGGGCCCTGGAAGCCAAGAGTAGTGCACACAAACCCCTCAGTGCAGAGGGCAGACCGGGGAGCTGATAAGGGCACACAAGCCCCGTGAAGCAACGGGCAAGCCAGGGGAGCCAAAACAGGTACACACAAGCCCCGCGACACAGAGGGAGGGCCTTGGGAAACGAGACCAGTGCACACAAGCCCTGTGACACAGAGGTTGGGCTCAGGGGGCTGAGGGAAACCCACACAAGTCTCTGTGACACAGAAGGCACAAGAAAAGATCCACGCAAGCCCCTACCTAGCAAGCTTTGGCCAGCAGTGCAGGGCAGGGCAGGAAAATGATCCCAGGGATAAACAGGGGGCTGGTGGCACTGAAGATATCCTGAGAAAGCCTGTAGAAATAGACACGTCTAACACTTCCCTCATAGCTCAGTTGGTAAAGAATCTGCCTGCAGTGCAGGAGACCTGGGTTCTATCCCGGGGTCAGGAAACTCTCCTGGAGAAGGAAATGGCAACCCATTCCAGTATCCTTGCCTGGAAAATCCCATAAACAGAGAAGTCTGGTGGGCTGCAGTCCATGGAGTCACAAAGAGTCAGGCGTGACTGAGCAACTAACACACACAAAACACTGCCAAAGCCAGAAGGACTGCCCAAAGGCATACTGAACCCATACACACTCCAATCTAATCTACACTGCACTACCCTTTAACTAGACGAGATCTAGTTCCATAAACCAGAACACAGGCACAAGCTCCCCTAACCAGGAAAACATCACAGGACACTAACCCAATCCCATGCACAGGGGTAGACTCCACAACCAAAGAGAACTACAACCTTGAAAACCTTTTTTTTTCCTTATAAATCACACTGTTTATTTCCCCTACATATTTCCACCTTCACATTAGCCTTCCGCAGTGCTATGGAACTTTCCTCTTTACTTTTCTAGTCAAAAAAAAAAAAATCATTTAAAGATTTTTTTTTCTCTTTTTCACCCTCTTTTTTAATGAGTTTTTTCATTTTGTTTTTTATATATTCAACTGCTTTCCCTATAGTTCTTTACTGGCTATATCTATTTCTAAATATACATACAAATCTTCTCCATATATGTCTATTGATCTTTGCTTTTCTATTTTTTATATCGCTCTATTTTTAACTTCTTTTCCACCCCCTCCTTTTCTCTTTTGCTTCCCTTCTCCTCTTTGTCTTTTTTCCTTCTCCCTGTTTTCTTTCAGTCTTTCTTTTCTCACCAAGTAGGTTAAATAGCTGAGCTCTCTTTGTTATATTCCCCAGTTGGCCCTCTGCTCATACAATTTTCCAGATTGAGCATTACCTAGTTCTGCTCTTAATTGGTTGATATCACTTTTGACTTTCCTTGTTCACCAAGTCAATCTACTGTATTCTTTTCTTTAGAACACTTTGGTTATAACTCTATGTGTGGAAGTATGTGTACACGTCCCATATTTCTGTAATTACCTGCTTGATCTGCTTGATCTCCTCCAACTAGAACACAGGCACAGGTCATCCCTAACAAGAAATCAACACAAAACCCCAACCAATATTTCCCTCCAAGGACAAAAAAACAAAAGGAAGTAATACAACCCTAAAGCCTGGGAAAGGAGACCTCAATCAAGCAAGTTAAAAAATAAAATGACAAAAAGACAGAGAATACAGCACAAATGAAACAGCAAGGTAGAAACGCATAACACCAAATAAAAAAGACATAAGCAAATCTCCCTGAAAGAGAATTCAAAATAATGATAGCAAAGATGCTCTGAAGACTTGAAAATAGAATGGAGAAAATACAAGAAACATCTAACACAGTTAATACAATCACCCAAGACATAGAAGCAATAAAGAATAAGCAAACAGATGAATAACACAATTACCGAAATTAAAAAATACCTTCCTCTAGAAGGAACCAACAGCAGAATAACTGAGGCAGAGGAACAGATAAGTGAGCTGGAGGATAGAATGGTGCAAATAACTGATGAAGTGCAAAATAAAGGGAAAGGCATGAAAAGAATTGATATCATCAGAGACCTTCGGGACAATAGTAAATACACAAATTTTCAAGTCATAGGGGTCACAGAAGAAGAAGAAAAAAAAAGGCACTGAGAAAATTTTTGAAAAAATTATAAGAAAAAAAAAGAAGGTACTGAGAAAATTTTTGAAAAAATTATAGTATGCAGGTTAAGGAGTAACAGTTAAGTAGCATAACTTAAGTTATAGTAAAGTTATATAAGTAGTAGTATAACTACATAACAGTATAGTATGCAGTTAAGAAGTAAAATGAGACATGGCCCAATGGACTGGCTCCAAATTGGGAAAGAAGTACGTCAAAGCTATATATTGTCACCC
Organism: Neotragus pygmaeus; assembly: GCA_006410875.1. Taxonomy (NCBI): domain Eukaryota; kingdom Metazoa; phylum Chordata; class Mammalia; order Artiodactyla; family Bovidae; genus Neotragus; species Neotragus pygmaeus. Next base: position 25,518 of record SJYV01042559.1, read on the forward strand.
TGCTTAGCTTGTTTAAACAGAAAGCAAAGAGGAACTTAGGAGCCTCTTGATGAAAGTGAAAGAAGAGGGTAAAAAAGCTGACTTAAAACTCAACATTCAAAAAAATGAAGATCATGGCATCTAGTCCCATCACTTCATGGAAAATAGATGGGGAAACAATGGAAACAGCGACAGACTTTTCTTTTCTTGGGCTCCAAAATCACTGCAGGTGGTAACTGCAGCCACGAAATTAAAAGACGCTTGCTCCTTGGAAGAAAAGCTATGACCAACCTAGAAAGCATATTAAAAAGCAGAGACATTACTTTGCTGACAAAGATCCATCTAGTCAAAGCTATGGTTTTTCGAGTGGTCATGTCTGGATGTGAGAAAATAAAGAAAGCTGAGCNCTTGGAAGAAAAGCTATGACCAACCTAGAAAGCATATTAAAAAGCAGAGACATTACTTTGCTGACAAAGATCCATCTAGTCAAAGCTATGGTTTTTCGAGTGGTCATGTCTGGATGTGAGAAAATAAAGAAAGCTGAGCACAAAGAATTGATGCTTTTGAATTGTGGTGCTGGAGAAGACTCTTGAGAGTCCCTTGGACTGTGAGAAGATCCAACCAGTCCATCCTAAAGGAGATCAGTTCTGGGTGTTCATTGGAAGGACGGATGCTGAAGCTGAAGCTCCATCACTTTTGCCACCGGATGTGAAGAAATAACTCACTGGAAAAGATCCTGATGCTGGGAAAGATTGAAGGCAGGAAGAGAAGGGGACAATAGAGGATGAGAGGGTTGGATGACATCACTAACTTGATGGACATGAGTTTGAGCAGGCTCCGGGAGTTGGTAATGGACAGGGAAGCCCGGCAAGCTGCAGCCCCAGGTCAAAAAGAGTCAGACATGACTGAGCAACNGCAGGGCAAAGGCTAACAGAGTTTTGCCAAGAGAATGCACTGGTCATAGCAAACACGCTCTTCCAACAACACAAGAGAAAACACTTACACATGGACATCACCAGATGATCAGATTGAAATCAGAAATCAGATTGATTATATTCTTTGCAGCCAAAGATGGAGAGGCTCTATACAGTCATCAAAAACAAGACTGGAAGCTGACTGTGGCTCAGATCATGAACGCCTTATTACCAAATTCAGACTTAAGTTGAAGAGAGCAGGGAAAACCACTAGACTATTCAGGAATGACCTACATCAAATCCTTTATGATTATGCAGTAGAGAAATAGATTTAAGGGACT
>SJYV01042559.1:27148-37768 GCA_006410875.1 Neotragus pygmaeus
GTCAAAGCTATATATTGTCACCCTGCTTAGCTTGTTTAAACAGAAAGCAAAGAGGAACTTAGGAGCCTCTTGATGAAAGTGAAAGAAGAGGGTAAAAAAGCTGACTTAAAACTCAACATTCAAAAAAATGAAGATCATGGCATCTAGTCCCATCACTTCATGGAAAATAGATGGGGAAACAATGGAAACAGCGACAGACTTTTCTTTTCTTGGGCTCCAAAATCACTGCAGGTGGTAACTGCAGCCACGAAATTAAAAGACGCTTGCTCCTTGGAAGAAAAGCTATGACCAACCTAGAAAGCATATTAAAAAGCAGAGACATTACTTTGCTGACAAAGATCCATCTAGTCAAAGCTATGGTTTTTCGAGTGGTCATGTCTGGATGTGAGAAAATAAAGAAAGCTGAGCACAAAGAATTGATGCTTTTGAATTGTGGTGCTGGAGAAGACTCTTGAGAGTCCCTTGGACTGTGAGAAGATCCAACCAGTCCATCCTAAAGGAGATCAGTTCTGGGTGTTCATTGGAAGGACGGATGCTGAAGCTGAAGCTCCATCACTTTTGCCACCGGATGTGAAGAAATAACTCACTGGAAAAGATCCTGATGCTGGGAAAGATTGAAGGCAGGAAGAGAAGGGGACAATAGAGGATGAGAGGGTTGGATGACATCACTAACTTGATGGACATGAGTTTGAGCAGGCTCCGGGAGTTGGTAATGGACAGGGAAGCCCGGCAAGCTGCAGCCCCAGGTCAAAAAGAGTCAGACATGACTGAGCGACTGAACTGAGAGCTGAAAACTTTCCCAATATGGGAAAGGAAATAGTCAATCAGTCCAAGAAGTGCAGAGTCCCTTACAGGAGAAACACAACGAGACATATATTAATCAAGCTAACTAAGATTAAGTACAAAGAAAGAATATTAAAAGCACCAAGGGAAAAGTAACAGGTAACATACAAGAGAAAACCCATACAATTAACAGCGGATCTTTCAAAAGAAACTCTACAGGTAATGGCAGTATATATTTAAAGTAATCTAAGAGAAAAATCTATAACCAAGATTACTATATCCCACAAAGATCTCATTCAAAATTGATAGAGAATCAAAAGCTTCACAGACAAGCAGAAGTGAAGGAGATCAGTCTTGGGATTTCTTTGGAAGGAATGATGCTAAAGCTGAAACTCCAGTACTTTGGCCACCTCATGAGAAGAGCTGACTCATTGGAAAAGACTGATGCTGGGAGGGATTGGGGGCAGGAGGAGAAGGGGACGACCGAGGATGAGATGGCTGGATGGCATCACGGACTCGATGGACGTGAGTGTGGGTGAACTCTGAGAGATGGTGATGAACAGGGAGGCCTGGCGTGCTGCGATTCATGGGGTTGCAGGGTCGCAAAGAGTCGGACACGACTGAGCGACTGAACTGAACTGAACTGAAACTAGCCTTGCAACAAATACTAAAGGGACTTGCATAGCCACTAAACACAAGAGAATGGAAAGACCTACAAACAAACCCAAAACAATCAAGAAAATGCCAATAGGAACATATGTATCACTAATTACCTTAAATGCAAATGGATTAATTGTACCACCCAAAAGATACAGACTGAATGAATGGACATAAAAAAAAAAAGATCCATATATATATGTTGCCTACAGGAGATCATTTCAGATCTAGAGAAATATTCAGAATGAAAATAAAAGGATAGAGAAAGATATTCCATGCAAATAGAAACCAAAAGAAAGCTGGAGTGGCAATCCTTATCAGACAAAATAAGACTTTAAAGAATATTATCAGAGACAAAGAAGGACACTACATAATGATCAAGGGATAGATCCAAGAAGAAGATATAACAATTGTAAATATTTATGCACCCAACATAGGAACACCTCAATACATAAGGCAAACACTAAAAGGCATAAAAGGGGAAATCGACAGTAACACAATAGTAGGGGACTTTAAAAACCCANAGAAGATATAACAATTGTAAATATTTATGCACCCAACATAGGAACACCTCAATACATAAGGCAAACACTAAAAGGCATAAAAGGGGAAATCGACAGCAACACAATAGTAGGGGACTTTAAAAACCCACTTACACCAACAGACCATCAAAACAGAGAATCAAGAAGTAAACACAAACCTTAAATGAAACATTAGATCAAATGGACCTCATTGATATCTTCGACTTTCCATCCTAATGCAGAATAAAACACTTTTCAAGTGCACATGGAACATTCTTCAGGACAGATCACATATTGGGCCACAAATCAAGCCTCAGTAAATTTAAGAAAATTGAAATTGTATCAAGTATCTTCTCTGACCACAAAGGTATGAGACTAGATATCAACTACAGGGAAAAAACTGCAAAAAACACAAACTCATGGAGATTAAATGAGACATTAATAAATAATGAAGAGGTTACTGAAACTAAGAAAGGGAATCAAAAGATTACCAGAAACAAATGACAATGAAAACATGACATCCCAAAACCTATGGGATTCAGCAAAAGCAGTTCTAAGAGGGAAGTTTATAGTGATACAATCATACCTCAAAAAACAACAAAAGCACTGAATAGACAACCTAACTCTACTTCTAAAGCAGCTGGAAAAAGAAAAACAAAAACCCCCCCAAAAGTCAACATAAGGAAAGGGATCATAAAGATGTGAGCAGAAATAAATGAAAAAGAANAATCATACCTCAAAAAACAACAAAAGCACTGAATAGACAACCTAACTCTACTTCTAAAGCAGCTGGAAAAAGAAAAACAAAAACCCCCCCAAAAGTCAACATAAGGAAAGGGATCATAAAGATGTGAGCAGAAATAAATGAAAAAGAAATGAAAGAAACAATAACAAAGATCAATAAAACTAAAAGGTGGTTCTTTGAGAAGATAAACAAAACTGACAAACCACTAGCTAGACTCACCAAGCAAAAAAGGGAGAAAAATCAAATCAACAAAATTAGAAATGAAAAAGGAGAGGTTACAACAGATAACACAGAAATACAAAGACTCATAAGAGAATATTATGAGTAACTATAGGCTAGTAAAATAGACAACCTAGAGGAAATGTACAGATTCTTAGGAAAGGTCAACCTCCCAGGACTGAACCAGGAAAAATAGAAATGATAAACAACACAGTTACAAACACTGAAATTACAACAGTGATCAAAAATCTCCCAAAAACCAGATGGCTTCACAGGGGAATTCTATCAAACATTTAGAGAACAGCTAATGCTTATTCTTCTAAAACTCTTTAAAAAAACTGCAGAGGAAGGAACATCTCCAAACTCATTCAACAAGATCACAATCACCTTGATACCAAAACCAGGCAAAGACAACATGAAAAAAGAAAATTACAGGCCAATATAATTGACGGTGAGCTTTCCTAGATGCAAAAATCCTCAACAAAATTCAAGCAAATAGCATTCAACAACACATTAAAAAGCTCATATACTATGATCAAGTTGGGTTTATTCCAGGGATGCAAGGATTATTCATTATATGCAAATCAATTATTATACACCATATTAACAAACAAAGATAAAAATCATATGATCATCTCAATAGACGCAGAAAAAGCCTTCAACAAAATTCAGCATCCATTTATGATAAAAATGCTTCAAAAAATGGGCATAGAAGGAACCTACCTAAACAGAGTAAAGGCCATATAAGAAAAGGCCACAGCAAACATTATTCTCAATGGTGAAAAATTAAAAGCATTCTCTCTAAGATCAGGAACATAACAAGGGTGTCTACTCCCAACACTATTATTCAACATTGTTTTGGAAGTCATAGCCATGGCAATCAGAGAAGAAAAGGAAATAAAAGGAGTACAGACTGGAAAAGAAGTAAAACTCTCACTGTTTAGAGATGACATGATACTATACATAGAAAACCCAAAAGAAACTGCTTAAAATCAGAAAATTACTACAGCTAATCAGTGAATTCAGCAAAGTCATGGGATACAAGGTCGAAGCACAGAAATTATTTGCATTCTTATACACTAACAATGAAAAATCAGAAAGAGAAAGTAAGGAATCAATCCCATTTACCACTGCAACAAAAAGAATAAAATATTTAGGAATAAACCTACGTAAGGAGACAAAACCTATATATGGAAAATTATGACACTGATGAATAAATCAAAGACATCATAACAGATTAAGAGATATTCCACACTCCTGCATAGGAAGAATCAATATTGTGAAAATGACTATCCTACTAAATGCAATCTACAGATGCAATGCAATCCCCATCAAATTACCAATGGCATTTTTCACAGAACTAGAACAAAAAAACTCACAATTCATATGGAAACACAAAAGACCCCAAGGAGCCAAAGCAGTCTTGAGAAAAAAGAATGGAGCTGGAGGAGGCAACCTTCCTGACTTCAGATTACAAAACAAAGCTACAGTCATCAAGACGGTATGGTATTTGCACAAAAACAGAAATATAGACCAAGAGAACAAGACAGAGAAACCAGAAATTAACCCACACACCTATGGGTACCTTCTTTTTGACAAAGGAGATAAGAATATACTATGGGGCAAAGATAGCCTCTTGAATAAGTGGTGCTGGGAGAACTGGACAGCTACATGCAAACGAATGAAAAATCAGAAAACTACCTGATGCCATACACAAAGACAAACTCAAAATGGCTTAAAGACCTAAATGTAAGACCAGAAACTGTAAAACTCTTAGAAGAAAACACAGGTAAAATACTTGATGACATAAATCAAACAAGATCTTTCATGACCCATTGCCTACTGCAGTGCAGTGCAAGTCACTCAGTTTTGTCCAACTCTTTGCAACCCGATGGCCTATACAGTCCATGGAACTCTCCAGACCAGAATACTGGAGTGCATAGCCTTTCCCTTCTCCAGAGGAGCTTCCCAACCCAGGGCTCAAACCCAGGTCTCCCACATTGCTGGTGGATTCTTTACCAGCTGAGCCACAGGGAACCTCTACCTCCTAGAGTAATGGAAATAAAAACAAAAATAAACAAGTAGGACCTAATTAAACTTTAAAAGCTTTTGCATAGCAAAGGAAACTATAAGCAAGTTGAAAAGCAACCCTCAGAATGGGAGAAAATAATAGCAAAGGGAAAAATTCACAAAGAATTAATTTCCAAAATATACAAGCAGCTCATANAGGACCTAATTAAACTTTAAAAGCTTTTGCATAGCAAAGGAAACTATAAGCAAGTTGAAAAGCAACCCTCAGAATGGGAGAAAATAATAGCAAAGGGAAAAATTCACAAAGAATTAATTTCCAAAATATACAAGCAGCTCATACAATTCAATATCAGAAAAACAAGCAACCCAATCAAAGTGGGAAAGGGACTTGAAGAGACATTTCTCCAAAGACGACATACAGACAGATGGTCAACAAGCACATGAAAAGATGTTCAACATCACTCATTATTAGAGAAATGCAAATCAAAACTACAATGAGATACCACTTCAGACCAGTGGCCATCATCAAAAAGTCTACAAACAATAAATGCTGGAGAGGGTGTGGAGAAAAGGGAACACTCTTGCATTGCTGGTGGGAATGTAAACTGATACAGCCACTACGGAAGACGGTATGGAGATTCCTTAAAAAGCTAGGAATAAAACTACCATATAACCCAGCAATCCCACTCCTAGGCATACAACCTGAGTAAACAAAAACTGAAAAAGACACATGCAACCCAATGTTCACTGCAGCACTATTTACAGTAGCTAGAACATGGAAGCAACCTAGATGTCCAGCGACAGATGAATGGATAAAGTTGTGGTACATATACAATGGAATACTACTCGGCCATAAAAGGAACACATTTGAGTCAGTTCTAATGAGGTAGACGAACCTAGAGCCCACTATACAGAGAGCAGTTAAGTCAGGAAGAGAAATATAAATATTGTATACTGACACATACATTTGGAATCTAAAAAGATGGCACTGATGAATTTATTTTCAGGGCAGCAATGGAGAAACAGACACAGAGAACAGACCTATGGACATGGGGGGACAGGAGGAGGGAGAAGGGGAGATGCATGGAGAGAGTAATATGGAAATTTAAAATACCATATGTAAAATAGACAGCCAATGGGAATTTGCTGTATGACTCAGGCAACTCAAAGAGGGGCTCTGTGGCAGGCTGGGGTGTGAAAGGTGGGATGTGGAGGGAGATAGGAGGAAGGTTCAGGAGGGAGGGAACATGGGTATACCTATGGCTGATTCTTGTTGACATATGACAAAAAAACATAAAATTCTGTAACTTTCCTTCAATTAAAAAAGAAAAAAAAAACTAACAATAGCATTACCATATGATCTGTAAACTCACTCCTGGGCATGAATCTGGAGAAAACCATAATTTAAAAAAATACCTCAATGTTCATTGCAGCACTACTTACTACAGCCAAGACATGGAAGTAAACGAAATGTCCATCCACAGATGAATAGATAGAGAAGGTGTGGTAATTATATACACACACACACACACACACACACACAATACACACACACACAATGGAATAATACTCAACCATAAAAAAGAATGAAATTAGGTCATTTGCAGCAACATGGATAGATTTAGAGATTAGCATACTTAGTGATCTAAACTAGACAGACAAAAACAAGTATCATATGATATCCCTTATTGTGGAACCTACAGAAAAAATAAAAAAGATAAACACAGGGGATGGAGGTAAACTAGGAATTGGGATTAACGTATACACACTACTATAAATGAAACAGACAACCAATAAAGACCTTCTATACTGCACAAGGAATTATACAGAGTATTTTGTAATAACCTGTAAGAGAAAAGAATTTGAAGAAGTGTGTGTGTGCGTGCGTGCGTGTGTGTGTGTGTGTAACTTATTCAGTTTGCCATACACCTAAAACTAACACAACATTGTAAGTCAACTATACTTCAATTTTTAAAAGTGATACAAAAAAGCACAAGTTCATCTTTTCTTCATGATACTGTCACCATTATAAACCTCAATTACTATACAGAGAGATGACATAAAGAGAGTGATTATATTTCAGGTTTCACTGGGACAATCAGAGTTAATGCTTACTGTCATGACATCCTCTCCCATTTTTATGTGTCCCAGTTTGTATAATAAATGATATACTGTCCTAAAATTAAAAGTTTTTTGATATTATTAGTTAGTTGATTATTCTCTGTGCTTCCAATATCATCCTGTGGATGTATGTATATTTATCTGTTGGTCTACAGACATTACCAGATGGATCTTTTTAATGATGAAAATTATTTATTAGCAATCTTTGTAAGTTCAGAGCCTAATACAGTGTTTGGCATTCAATAATTTTTAGATAAATGAGTAAATAATTGAACAGAGGAGTATTAATTTTTACCTGCAAGAACTAGCCCACTAGCTGATTTCTTATCCAAATTTATATTTTAATAAGCCTCAAGAATACATGATGCCATCTTATTTGTGTTCTGTTAACTGCCTGGTTTACTAAGCATTTGCCTTTTACTTCGCCCTTTACATATGCTGTAATCTTAGAAGCTACCCCAAAATCAAGTGACCTGAAGCTAAAGTACAATGTAAAATAAAGAGACTCTAGAAAACAGCTTGCAGGCTTTCAAAGCTTTGAATAGATTTAAAGCCTACTTCCTAAAGCTAAATAGGAATATTATAAAAAGCAAAGTGGTAGATTAATATTCATAGTTACATTTAATATAAACACTTACCTACAGAAAGCAACTGATTCTTGGAAATGTTAACGCTTATCTCTTCACCCTCTTCCATATTTTTGTCTGAATTTCTTTGTAACTTGTCTTGGACAGTATGTGATATATTTATATTTTTATCTTTAGATTGTCTCACATCAACTTCTTCTTTAGGTACATTGGCCTCAGACTTTGTTCTCTGTTTTTGTTTTATAGTCCTTTTGTCTCCAGATGACTTTTTTGCATTCTCAGAATGTATTTCATATTTTGTAGATTTACAGTTATTTTCTACATCATCTGACAAAGCACAACTCCCATCCAGTATTTTTTGTTCAGAGGGCTGAGATTTCTCTACTGGGTGAGCTTTGTCAGGATGCTTGTTACTTGTCAAAGCCACAGATGATACATTGTCATGTTTTTCTCTTGACTTCTTCCTCTGAAGGACAGTGCTCTCAGCAGGAGATGTTGTGTGCTGCTTCGGAAATCCAGTCTTTCTTGGTATAGTAATCCAAGGTTGACTGACAAAACTTTTATCTGATTCATCAATTATAAATTCATCTTCCAATAACTTCATATTATTTGCAGGAGATAAATGAGGTGGAACAGTTGCTATATGCCTAACAACAGAACTAAAACAGAATGTTACAATAAATAATAGCTCAAAAAAATAAAAGTTTATATCTTTGCTTTAAAGAGCAGTTGACATGTCTCTTCAATTTTTCCTTACACTTTAAAATCTTTTCCTCTTTTTACATTTCTACAATATCTGAGCATACTCATTTATAACATTGATGGGATCACAGAAATTTAAAGCTGGAAGCATCTCTATAGACTTCATCAACTAATTTCTGGTTCCCCATTCATTAGAAATATTAAACAGATGAAATTCAGAGATTTATAAATACTGCCCAGATATAATCAAAATACATGCCATTAATATAATGTTAAATTAAATTTTGTTTTTATAGATGTCTCATGGGCATGAATTTCTTACCATCCAAAACAAGATTATTTCTGAGACACCTTCTAGTTTAACAATTTAAGAAAACTCTACTAAATTACAGAATAAATTATATTATATAAAAATTCATTCCAAGTTTTAAAGTTCACACACATTTTCGTACATGTTTAATCTGATGGAATAATTTTCCATTTCCTTCCTCTTTATGACAACGGCCTTGAGCAAACCATATCCTAGAGTGAAATATGCAAAAATAAATAGGGCAAACATCCAAATTCTGAAGGCAGTACATGTACTCCTTTTTCTGCCTTTTTCACTTGAATAAGGATACTTAACCATTTTCATACACAGTAGAGGAAAAGCTAGGATGGAAAAATGATTATCATGTCTATATTTTTTCCCTTTATAAAAAGATTATGAGATGAAAATGCCTTCTATACTTCTCTAATCTCAAACACCTCATAAATCTTTCAATATAAAAAACATATACATATATATGCTAAGAAATATATCTTCTAATAGGCAGTCTTACAAGTTTATATAATTAGAAAAATCTAGAAAATCTAATAAAAAAACAAAGTATAAATAGGAGACTATATAATATATAAATAGAAGATTATGTTTAAACAAATATTATTTTTCAGCACTTAATTAGCCAATCTGATAGAAATATGTTTAATTTGCTTTACTGTGTATTATCTGTAGGGATTCCCAGGTGGTTCAGTCGTAAAGACTCTGCCTGCCAATGCAAGAGAGGGTACGATCCCCTGGAGAAGAAAATGGCAATCCATTCCAGCATTCTTGCTGGAAATGCTGTGGGGAAATTATGTGGACAAAGGAATCTGGTGGGCTATAGTTTTGGGGTTGCTAAAGAGTGTACACAACTTAGGGACTAAAGAACAACAAATATTACCTGCAGTATCTATTAATTCCACACATTAAAGAAGTAATCTTAGGGACTTCTTGGAGGTCCAGGGGTTAGAACTCTGCACTCCCTCTGCAGGGGACATAGGTTCAATCCCTGGACAGGGAACTAGGATCCCACATGCCAGGCAGCCAGAAAAACAAAAAATAATGCTATGCATTTAAAGATAAAAGTTGTCCCAAACCAGCTAATAAGAATTCTCTATATCCCTCTTTTATTCTATTTCAAGAGACTTTTATAACTTTAAGGTTATTCAAACCAAAGATATCCTTCGGAAACAACCTTTGTACTTAACTACAGATCAAATGTTTATATCCCTCTGAAATTAATAAATTAAAACCTAATCCCCAATGTGATGGTATTTTAGGGTGGAGTCTTTAGGTAGTGATTAGGTAATTAGGGTGCAATGGCTCATGAATGGAATTAGCACCTTTATAAGAGAAACCCCAGAAAACTCCCTCACTACCTTTTATCATTTGAAGTTATAGCAATAAGATAGCCATCATGAACCAGGAAGCAGGTCTCACCAGACACTGAAACTACTTGAGCCTTGATCTTGGACTTCTCAGCCTCTAGCATTGTGAAATAAATTTCTGTTGCTTATGAACCATCCAGACTATGCTGGTCTATTTAGCAGTCCAAATTAAAAATAAAATTTTAATTAAATATTAAAATTCAGAATACAGAAAGATGACTTCTGGCTTGGTGGAAAAATGCCATTTGAGTTGGATCTTGAAGAATGGATATGAATTGGCCATGAGGACATGTAAGAAAGAATCAGAAGGAAAAGCATAAGCAAAACAAAGCAGCAAGAAAACATGATGAATAGTGAACAGTTACACCTAGTTAAAGCAATTAAACTATACTCAGTAGTTTATCAAAAAAACTGACACATTAAAAAATAATTACTCTTTTAGACACAGATATAATTAGTCCATAAATGTAACATATTTGTATCAGATAGCAAGGACAATATGCATACAGGGGTAAAAATGCCATATGTACCTATGTGTAAACACACACACACACACACACACACA
>SJYV01042559.1:37884-55122 GCA_006410875.1 Neotragus pygmaeus
CCCCCCCCCCCCCACGTCGCCCTCTGTGGCTCGGACAGCGCCTCCAGCCTCAGCTTCGGAGCTCCAGCCCCTGCTTGCGTCCCGTGAGGACCACACGGGGAGCCCCCTTCCCACACCCCTCCTCATCCCCCGGGCGCAGCCTCAGCGCCTCCGCTCCCAGACGTCTAGGGCCCATGAAAAGGCTTGCCTTCCCTTTAGAGCCCGAAGGAGAAAACCAGCGTGAGCCAGCCTGGACTATATTAGTTTAGACACCCATGCAGTCACAAGAGGTGGTTTTTTAATGTTTCTTTTTTTATATATTTATGTATTGGTTTGGCTGCACTGGATCTTTGTCTTTGCACGTGGGATATTCGATCTTTGTTGCCACATGGGGGGTCTGGTTCCCTGACCAGGGATTGAATCTGGCCCCCACCCCCTGCATTGGGAGCATGGAGTGATAGCCACTGGGCCACCAGGGAAGTCCCTGATTTTTACCATTTCTGATGGAGGCAGCGCCGCAGGAAGGCCCAGGGGCCTGGAGTTCCCCCAAAGTCATACTGTGGTTGGCCTCTCAGACATCCCCCCTCATCCTCACATTTCTCAGGAACAGGGTGAGAAGGGCCGAGGTCTTGTCTGTGTTCCCCCCGATGGCCCTCATCCGCCACTGGTTACCCCTGGGCTTTACACTACATGAGGGGACCTGCAGAACAGTGGCAAAACGCAGCTGGGGACGCCTCCGCGGGCCCTCAGCTCTTTCTGCCTTGTTGGTTTGCTCAGCCCAGAACCTTCTGTAGCTGCTAGTCTGCCCCCTCCAGTCCTTGGGGCTCTCAGCCCTTGCTCCCGAGGCCCCCAGCCAGGACCGGCTCCCCCTCGGGCTCCGGGCTGTGCCGCTGGCCACCCCAGAACTGTGGGCAGACGGGCCCCGGCCTGTGCCCACCACACACCCGCGGTCCTGGCTGCCCTTCCCCGATCCTCGCTTCCCTGACACCCCACTCTGGGTTTTCTCCTTGGTGCCTGGCAGGTCTGGGCCCTTGCTCCGTCGCACGCCCACCCTCAGGCCAGACACTTCTCTCGTGCGTTGCTGCGTTGCCCTGGGCCCGGAGAAGGGTGCAGACCACCGTCATGGCCTTCAGCCACCACGCCGCCCCCAGGGCCCAGGCAGAGAATTCCGCTGAGGCCAACCTCACGCGGCGCCAGCAGCGCCCTGCCCTTTGCCAAAGCCCCTTCGGCCTGCAGACATCCCAAGGAGGCGGGGTGCCCAAGCTGGTGGGGCTCTTCTCCAGGCCTAGTGGGGGTGACGGGGCAATGCCTGAGAACGGGGGCCAGGGGCCCTGCGGAGGTTGGGGGGTGGGCTTTTAGCCAGGGACCCACAAGGCCTGGGCACCGTCTTGCCCCCATAGCCCCTCATTCCTGCCTGGCTTCAGGCTTCGAGTCCAGGTTCCAGCTGCCCTTGGTCTGGGTGGTGCCATGGCCGTCAAGGCACCCAGAGCCACCGGTGGTAAAACAACCGGCCCCTGGCAACAGGAACGGGCGTGGGGGGCTTCCAGCTTCACTCACATCTCCGCCCTCCTCCGTCTTCCCGGTTGCATCAGGGAGGAAAGCACAGCCACGCACGCGTCTCACCCTTGATGGCGGGGAGACAGGTCACTCCGTGGGCTGCTTGTCTCTTGTCCTTCTCCCAGGCCGCCCACCCTATGACTGTTTTGGCTAGAAATATCCAGCACATGCAAACCAAGAGACCAGTCCCAGCTCTGTTTCCTGCTGGCTGTGTGACCTTGGGCCAGTCACTTTACTGTCTGAACGAAAATGTCCTCATCTGTAAATCGGGGGTATTGTCCCCTCCCCTGCAGCACCGTACGGGTGCGTTTGTAATAAATGCGGCGAGTGAGCCTGTGTCTGTGTTCTTAGCAGGAGAGTTACTGATGGAGCTTCTTGGCCTTCTGCTTCTCCCAGCAGCTCAGCGCAGCCCCTGCCCGGCTGCAGGCTCAGCAGAAATGGGCCTCCCTGCTCCCATGGCCAGAGCTGCCCTTTCCACCGGGAGCTCCTGTCTCCCTTCTGCTGACCAGCACTGCCCTCCCCCACCGCTTCCTCCTGCTCGCCAAGGCCAGGCTGGGAGACCCCTCGGGCCAGCCCCGCCGCTGTGGCCGCTGTGGCCTCTGCCTCTGTGGACTTCGCCTGCTGGTTCTTTGCAGTCTCTTCTGTTCTAGCTGCTGTCTTGTTCAGCCTGGGGCTTCCCGTCCTTTGGTTGTAGACCGTATCAGTTTCTTATCACTGCTGTAACAAGTACCACAAACTAAGTGATTCAGACAGAAATTGAGCCCCTTATACTCCTGAAGGTGAAAAGTCTGAAACGAGCCTTTAAAAAGCTCAAGATGGGGACTTCTCTGGTGTCCCAGTGGATAAGACTATGAGCACAGTTCGATCCCTGATCAGGGAACTAGATCACACATGCCAGAACTGAGAGCTGGCTCCACTGAAATAAATAAATTGAATAGCCTAAATTAAAAAAAAAAAAAAAGCTCAACGTGTTGGCCAGGCCAGTCCTTCGGGGAGAGTCCATTCATTGCTTCTTCCAGGCCTCTGCTGGTTGCCGGCATCCTTCAACTTGTGGCCACGTCCCTGTAGTCTCTGCCTCTGTAGAAACACTGCCTTCTCTTCTGCAGTCAGATTTCCTGCCTCTGTCTTAGGAGGACACGTATGATTACGTTTAGGGTCCATCAGGATCATTTCTCCATCTCAGTGTCCTTCACCTACTCCCACCTGTAAATCCCATTTACCATTGTTGTGATCCGGTCACCAGCTCTTTGTGACCCATGGGCTGCAGCCCGCCAGGCCTCCCTGTCCCTCACCGTCTCCTGGAGTCTGCCCAAGTTCATGTCTGTTGCCTTGGTGATGCCATCCAACCATCTCATCCTCTGTCACCCCTCCTCCTTCTGCCTTCAGTCTTTCCCAGCATCAGGGTCTTTCCAATGTGTCGGCTGTTTCCATCACATGGCCAAAGTATTGTTTAACAGGTTCCAGGTTTTAGGGTGTGATATCTTAGAGGGTATTATTCAACCTACCACAGTGGATAAAGCCCTGTTTGTTGTCATTTTATATTTCCCCTCTGCATATACTAAATGAGCTGCTTTTCTACTTAGAAAAGTAGTTTCTAAAGTTCCCTTTATAAATAATAAAAAAAAAAATTAAGCAAATTGTCTTAGAGAGAAATATTAAATGCATAATAGCGCATGTCTCACCGAACAGAGACTGAAACAGAGAAGGGACAGTGTGGAGCCGTCCTGGGGCCTCTGGCCTTCCGTCTGCTTAGTGCAGAGCGTCGTGATGAGTCCAGGGCTGGGCCTCATCCCCCTGCAGTCACCAGCACCATCTCACCCCTCTCTGTTTCTGTACCCTCTGGCCCACAGCTCACCATCATCTTCAAGAACTTCCAGGAGTGTGTGGACCAGAAGGTGTACCAAGCTGAGATGGACGAGCTGCCGGCCGCCTTTGCGGATGGCTCCAAGAATGGCGGGGACAAGCATGGGGCCAACAGCCTGAAGATCACCGAGAAGGTGTCAGGCCAGCACGTGGAGATCCAGGCCAAGTACATCGGCACCACCATCGTGGTGCGCCAGGTGGGCCGCTACCTGACCTTCGCTGTGCGCATGCCCGAGGAGGTGGTCAACGCCGTGGAGGACCGAGACAGCCAGGGCCTCTACCTCTGCCTGCGGGGCTGCCCCCTCAACCAGCAGATCGACTTCCAGGCCTTCCGAGCCGGCGCGGCCGAGGGCCCTGAAGCCCCCCAGCCACCGGCCGCCAGCCCCGCGCCCCCAGCCCCAGACACCTTCCCCTACGAGACGGCCGTGGCCAAGTGCAAAGAGAAGCTGCCCGTGGAGGACCTGTACTACCAGGCCTGCGTCTTCGACCTGCTCACCACAGGGGACGTGAACTTCACACTGGCCGCCTACTACGCCCTGGAGGATGTCAAGATGCTTCACTCCAACAAGGACAAGCTGCACCTGTACGCGAGGACTCGGGAGCCGCCAGGCCGGGCGGGGGTCGCCCCTGGGCCGCTCCTGGCCCCCTGGTCCCTCCTTGGCACCCTCCTGCTCCTGGCCTTGCTCCCCGCGCTCCCAGGGGCCGCCTAGGATGGACCATGGGGCGGCCCCTCACTGCACGGGGTCTGGTGGCTTCCTGCTGGCCCTGTGGTCCCCACAGGGCTCACCAGCGGGGGACAGTTACCTCCCCGCCACCTTGGGCTGCCTGCTGGCGAGGGCTGGGGGCATGGGATGTCCCCTCTCCGGTCCCTCCCAGGGAACCCGCGACCGGGGGTGGTGGCGACGGGTGCTGTGACGTGTGTGACCTCCACCTGTGCAGAGAACAAGCTGCCCCCCCCCTGCCCCCCGGCCNGCTCCAAATCTTTGGCCACTTGATGCGAAGAACTGACTCACTGGAAGAGACCCTGATGGGATGCTGGGAAAGATTGAGGGCAGGAAGAGAAAGGGATGACAGAGGATGAGATGGTTGGATGGCATCACTGACTCAATGGACATGAGTTTGAGCAATCTCTGGGAGTTGGTGATGGACAGGGAGGGCTGGCATGCTGGAGTTGCAAAGAGTCAGATACAACTGAGTGACTGAACTGAACTGAAGCCTCCTAGACAAGGCGGCTTACCAAGGATTATGACAAGGATCATCAAAAATTACTCTTTATCAGTTCAAACACAGATCTATCAGTTTAGGTTCTTTTTTATTTTTTCCTTATAGAGGTTACAAAAACTCTGTAAAGAAAATTGATAATTTGAACAAAATGTACAAAACAAAGATGCTACATGCTCAAGACTGATACAGCATATATCGAAAACAGTTCACATAAGAAATCTATTGACAATAATCAAACGCATCCATCATAATTGATTCAATCATCAAAATCCAAAAATGAAAAAAAACCTCTCCATGTCTTATTAATTTATTTCTCATTTTCACAACTGGCAGCTCCTTAAGTTCATTCTCCTCCCTCCTCTCTTTCTTCTTTAATAATTTAAAAAATTGTATTTGCCATAGAGTTTCTTCATGAAATTAATTATGAATTTTTTTCAAAACCAAGAAAATGATTTCTGATAAAACGACTTTTCTTTCCATACTATAACCATTACTACCAAGAGTATGTGCATTTTTTATTTGGCACATTATGAAGAAAAGATTTCAGTTATTCAAGATGCATTATGGAAATGTACAAAATGGTACACAGTTTTATTTTTTTCTTTACCAAATCAGAAAACATCCAGAATTAAATTCAAGACTTGTTAGTTAAATAAGCATAACTCAGATGGTTATAAAAATGCTAAGAGGAAGTTAAAGCTAGTGTTTAACCATTTTGTCTATTTTTGTGACTTAGAAAAAATAATTACTGGTTTCTACAGCATAGTGTATATTATGACTATTCTGTATAATCACATGTAAAATGAACATTTAGAAATGTAAATAATATTTCATACTAATATGGCTTTTTGGCTTTACAAATATTTTAACATATTTCGTTGGTATTTCTGAAATTAAAAATAACTTGGTTGCTTCATCACTCAATTTAATAGCTATTTTTCAGGGATTAGTTAGAATTTATCTTTAATTATTAAACACTGAAATAAATTCTACAGAACATGGGGTGATGAATATAGATCACAATTTTCAAGCATATTATAATTTATAACTGCAATGCTATGCCCTCTAACTGACATGTTTACATTATTTAAAGCATTTTGAAAAGTATCACTCAATGTCAGAAGCCCCTCAAAACAAGTATAAATAAGTAGAAAGAGTTACACAAAGCTGTAGGCCAGATTTCCTCCCTGATGTATTCAACCTAGATGCATTCACATCAAGGTTTGATGTTTGACCAGTTTTTCTGTTAGGAGCAGTCTCTTCTAGATAATAAATACTGATAGAACAGCTATAAAACTTGTAAAATGCCAGTATAGGGGTCCCATAAATGTAAAACTGCCAATAGAGTTTGGGGATTTATACCTAGTTTTCGTCCCTTCACAGAGGCAAACATGCTCAAAGCCATTATAATCACCCTTCAGAATCAGATAATATTCTGACAGCTCAGCTTCCCTGACAAAGGAGTCCCAGGCAGGATCCAGGAGGCCCAGGTGCGCTGTGTCATGCCAGTATTTAATGCAGTCTACTATCAGATAGATGCTAGTGAGAGAAAATATTCTGAATAAAGTACAGACAGCCACTCGTTGCAAAATTACTTGTGCTCATCATGCTGTGAGCTTTGTATTAAATTTTTTCTGTCAAGTGGCAGGAATCATGGGGAGAAGTGCCTCAGAAAACCCTCCTTGTAACCTTGGATAAGGATCTATAATATTAGGCTTTCATATGATAATGGCAAATGATGCCCTTTTTGAAAAACTGCTGACTGGTAATGAAAGTTCTAATCAGATTGTGGTTAGAGGGGACCAGGAGGTGGGGATGGTGCCTGTGATACCCTTCTTCCCCCCACGTCTTTAGTAAATTTAGCAAACTTGACAAGATGGGTGAGCCTGAGAGCATTTATCTTACATGAATTTCCAACAAAGCCCTTGAGGTTGTTTTATAAAACAAGAAGGTGGCGGTTTAATAAATGCTGGGCCACCTGAGGCACTTTCATTAAAGGCTTTCTCTAGACAACATCGGAGAAGGCAATGGCACCCCACTCCAGTACTCTTGCCTGGAAAAATCTCATGGACGGAGAAGCCTGGTGGGCTGCATTCCACGGGGTCGCTAGGAGTTGGACACGACTGAGCGACTTTACTTTCACTTTTCACTTTCCTGCATTGGAGAAGGAAATGGCAACCCACTCCAGTGTTCTTGGCTGGAGAATCCCAGGGACAGGGGAGCCCGGTGGTCTGCCGTCTCTGGGGTCACACAGAGTTGGACATGACTGAAGCGACGCAGCAGCAGCAGCAGCTAGACAACATCACAATGTTTGTGATATTATTTGTGCTCCCACTAGAATACAAACCTCGCCTCTCCAGGGACAGTGGAGACAGTATGTGAAGGCATCAAGGAAGATGATTCCATTTGCCTTTTGATGCACAAACTGAGTAACACCACTATAGTTAGACTTTATATTCAAATGAGTTTATTGTCTTCTATTTGAATGCAAAATTCTCCAAGGAAAAAAGAAAGTAAGGACATTGTGGAAGAGTTATCAGTGATGAAGATTAATCCCAAGCCATTACTCCAGCTACAGTAATATCTACTTGTTTCAACTATATAATAACTTTTAAAAAATATTAAAAGTATTATCCTTTGTTAACTTCCTAACTAACCCACTTACTAGAAAACTGCGGGGACTTGAGATGCCTGACAAGTTGATCATTCCTCCAAGTAACATGAGGCTTACTGTTAATGAAGTTTTAATGTAATTTCTAATGTCAGTGGATGCATTTTCAGGTCAGAGAGTCAGGGTAAAGAGGCGAGATTCATAGATGTTTTCATCCATGTCAGTGAACTTACCATCTGTGTAGGCTTCTCTGCGCAGGTGTCCTGGCTGGTGTTTTTGTTTCTTGGGTGGTCTGGCCCTCTGTACTACAGCAGCGCTCACGTTGCTGTCTGTAGAAACGGGACTTGTGGGTCTAGGGCACTGGGATGCATGAAAATGGCGGCGGCCTGAGAAAAAAAATCAGAGCCAAACTCAGCAATAAAGTTTAACAGCAATAATCAAAATAAAACATGAAAACTAGAAATATTCCTATTAAAATAAAACCTTATATAAACGATTTTAGTAAACAATGCTGAGTTGCTTCAGTCATGTCTGACTCTGTGCAACCCTATGGACTATAGCCCACCAAGCTCCTCTGTCCATGGAATTTTCCAACCAAGAATACTGGAGTGGGTTGCCATGCCCTCTTCCAAGGGATCTTCCTCAGTGGCTCAGCAGGTAAGGAATCTGTCTGCAGTGAAGGAGACACAGGAGATGTGGGTTCAATTCCTGGGTCAGGAAGGTTCTTGCCTGAAAAATCCCATGGACAGGGGAGCCTGGCAGGCTAGGGTCCATGGGTCGCAGAGTCGGACACGACTGAGCGAATAAACTTATCCTAGTAAACAACAGGATTTTTGTAATGCTGCTTGAGCTATCCACTGGAAAAAATACCCTAAAAGTATTTTCATAGTCTTTTTTTTAAAACCTTAGTACTTTTATTCTGCTAAAGTTCTTGATACCTAGGCATTGAAGAAAGACATTGTAACTATTTTTGCAGCTGCTATCACTAAATTGTTATTGTTAAGCAAAACTATTAATTAAATTTAACATAATATATCCAATATCTCAAAAAGAATAGCCAGAGCGCTTAAGAAACTCATGTTCTAAGAATAAACAGTACAAAACATGCCCCTTATTTTAATTAAATATGTTTGTGCTCTTTTCTGAAGACAAACTCCTAAATTTGAGTACATTCTCAGGTATTTTTTCTTACGTTGGCCTAAAATTTAGCTAGCTTGCACATACTTAGACCGGGCAAAACTACTCACAACCCTGTTCTCTTAAAAGATATTTATTTGCTGCTTCTAGATATCTGAAGTGACCCCTCCAGTGACTGTTATGTTTTTTGGTGCTGGTGTAAGTAGTTTTTCATTATTTTGATCTTGTAGGGACAATATTCACAGGTGATAAATGAACCTGATACTCAGACATGGTACACTGCTGTGCTCTCAAATT
Source organism: Neotragus pygmaeus (assembly GCA_006410875.1). NCBI lineage: Eukaryota > Metazoa > Chordata > Mammalia > Artiodactyla > Bovidae > Neotragus > Neotragus pygmaeus. The sequence goes on from SJYV01042559.1 coordinate 46,553, forward strand.
CTCTGGCTTTCTTACAGAGACATAGTATAACAAAACAAAATATTTAATCCATAATGGCAATGGAGATCTATTGGCCCTATCCTTGATCTTTGTTATTTTGGTTTCTTGAAATGCCAGAGATTCAAATGCAGAACTTTCTGTTGTACCACAAGAAAGTTCAGAGAGACCAAGACAATATGCGTTCTGGCTATAAACAGTAGCAGTCACAGAAAGTAAAATCAACACATTTACAGGTGATAACGGAAGCATTAAATAATAGATATTAATGTGGCCTAGTGAGAAACAATGTGATTGGATTATTCATTCATATTACCTTCAAGCTATATGATAAGCAGCACCCTTTCAGGAATAGAACATTTTAATAGGCAGACTCCAATGCATGTTTTGTTCATTAAAATCATGAGCTAAATGAAAGTCAGAAGAGCTACTAAATTACAATACAGTGAAATATTAAACCAAACTCTCTTTAGCTATGATGGAGACTATTACAATTAAAGTTACATATCCATGAAAAGAGAGAATTAGGGCTGAGACTGAACCCATTTCTCATTCTATTGTGTAAGGCCATCTACTGCTCATAGACCCTGAGGCATGAAGTCGTTTACAGATGAATTTTCAAAATTATTTCTATGTCTCGTTGATTCAATGAACTGAAAAACACCCTTAATGCAATGTGAAAGCAGTAGTTTGAGATGCTTAATTTCACATACATTTTTTTAAAGATTAAAAAATAAGGAGAAACAAAAGCTATATAGAAAGTTAGGTGTTATTTATTAAGAACATTGGTTTGCATGTTATTTTATTGTACACAGCAGCTCCTAGGGGAAGAAAATGAATATTGGTTTAATATCTTCAAGTGTAGGGCTGGCTAAAATAAGTATGCATTCTACAATAATAGTTTGAGAGATATTAGATATATTTTTTTCTACAACATATTCTTGATTAATAATAAATAGAAAAAAAGCTTTATGAAGGGAGTTAAATTTTCTTTGAATATATTCTACAATGATAAGAAATAATGACCAATTCAACATCTAAAGAGACCATGGGAAATTCTCTTGGTACANTTTTTTCTACAACATATTCTTGATTAATAATAAATAGAAAAAAAGCTTTATGAAGGGAGTTAAATTTTCTTTGAATATATTCTACAATGATAAGAAATAATGACCAATTCAACATCTAAAGAGACCATGGGAAATTCTCTTGGTACATGGAAAATAACTGCAACAATGTGATAGTTACTAAGCTAAGAAAAAAATAAAACAATAAGATAACAACTATTGATCTTCTGTGATAATCTTTACTTTCTCAGAAACGTCTCTCTTTCTTATTGATCCCATTATTTTTATACTATTTGTATATTTTTAGTTATCAGAAATATCATATATATTGAACATGTATATGAATATATATATATTCCATTTTATAGAAATTAAAATCATGTGAAAAATATATACTCAAAAGTTTTTTCTTTCTCATGCTATTTACTTTGTAAACAAAGATGGGAGTAGGAAATAAGTAAAAGAGAATTAAAACATAAGAACGGATATATAGTAATTAAAAACAGGCTACTGGTAATAAAAGGGGAAATAGAAAAAATATATAAGCATTTAGATTAACTTGCTCTCCAAATTATTAGATTAACAATGTTTAGTTTAAGCACAGAACATACTCATGCTTGCAAAAGTATATATATTATAAAAATCTNTATATAGTAATTAAAAACAGGCTACTGGTAATAAAAGGGGAAATAGAAAAAATATATAAGCATTTAGATTAACTTGCTCTCCAAATTATTAGATTAACAATGTTTAGTTTAAGCACAGAACATACTCATGCTTGCAAAAGTATATATATTATAAAAATCTTTATATTTTCTCAATTAAATTAGTATTCTAATGAGAGGCATGAAAAGAATGAGGGTTAAGGAGAAATAGCCCACTTTCCAACAGTTGAGTGTCCTCCCAGACATTTATCTATTTCTCCTAGACAATTTCTAATTAAATGGGATGAGTGAACTACCTCAATTAATTTTATTTTGGTGACTTGTATGTAACACAATCTCAATTTAATTGATCACAGGCATTCCCAAAGAAGTTGCACTTTTATTTGCTAAGACTATCTTAAAAATGAAGACTTTTCAGGTAGCTTCACTCATATTACATATGATTTATTAAATAAAATAGAAGACTTAAAAAATCTTGTCAAGAAAAAGGAACAAGGCACGATACATCATAATCCTGGACCTCGGTCTCCTTGCTGTGCTGTGCTTAGTGCCTCAGTCCTGTTGGACTCTGTGCGACCCCACTGACTGTAGCCCACCAGGCTCCTCTGTGCCTGGGGGTTCTCCAGGCAAGAATACTGGAGTGGATTGCCATGCCCTTCTGCAGGGGATCTTCCCAACCCAGGGATCGAACCCAAGTCTCCCTCATTGCAGGTGGGTTCTTTATTGTCTGAGTCACCTAGGAAACTGGGCAGTCAAAAACCAGGGTGGTGGCAGTTGTATTTCATATAGGACACAAGATTATGGAGATAATCAGCAACTGACAAATACATATAGAATTTTCTTTTTTTTTTCCTCCTCCAGCTTGGTGAGAAGCGCACAACTTACCAGCAGCATCCTGCATCTGGCGCCGGGCCACTTTCAGACCGGCATACTCCGCTGCCGCTGCGACCGCCTGGGCGAAATCGGCATCAGTGAAAAAAGAGCCATCGGAAGAACTAACGCTGGAGCGCCCGCTGGAAATGTTGTCCTCCTCTGAGGCAGAGCCCCAGCCGTTGATCATGGACCCAGTGACGGAGCTCTCCAGGTCCCCGACACTGGAGGCAGGGGTCTGCTCAAGCCCACGTAACAAAAGCCTCCTGGTCTGCATCTTGGCTACTTCCATGTCGGCCTCGTCTTCTTCCTCTTCTGGCGCATCTGTATCCATGTCTGAGACAAGGGGTCCTGAAATGTAGCCGTAGGTGTGGGGTGGGGAAATCGGCCTTGGAGGTGGCGGAGGGCTCACCGGCTGCCGTCTGTAGGAAAATGAATAAACAGGCATGGCTTAGCTCATTACTTAGGACACAAAAGTGTAAACTAACCAAGAAATTCACACAGTGGTAGTTGAGTCGCTAAGTCTTGTCCCACTCTTGCGACCCTATGGACGGTAGCTGCCAGGCTCCTCTGTCCATAGGATTTTCCAGGCAAGAATACTGGAGTGAGTTGCATTAAATTCACAAGTACACCCTTTCGATTTTTGCTTCCATGGGGCTCATTTGTTGAGGAAAAACAAAGGGGAAATCAGGGCATGCTTAAATTTTTATTTTTGAGTTGTAAGAAATTTATCTCAATACCAGAGGTACTTTTAAGAAAGCTGGGCTACCTTTTGATTCAAGCTTAATAGAAATGGACTCATCTATGGATGAGTTCTATGTTTTATCTTTTGGGTTGTTGTTCAGTTTCCAAGTCACATCTGACTCTTCATCACCCTATGAACTGCAGCAAACCAGGCCTCCCTGTTCAGTTATGCTCAGTTAAAAAGGGGTGGGAAAAAAGTGGTAAGCAATACCTATTTTGAAATTGACACCTATGTATTTGTCCTAAAGCATATGGAATATTGGGGCTTCCCAGATGGTGCATTTGGTAAAGAATCCACCAGCTGGTTCAATGCAGGAGACACAAGAGACACTGGCTCGATCCCTGGTTCAGGAAGATCCCCTGGAGGAGGAAATGGCAACACATTCTAGTATTCTGGCCTAGAAAATCCCATGGACAGAGGAACCTGGTAGGTTACAGTCCTGAGGCTGTGAAGAGTCAGACATGACTGAGCATGCACGCATCTCTATATGGAATATTGCTGACAGCTTATAATGATAAAAGACAGAGACATTAGTTCTGAAACGGGCTGCTCCATAATGTATAAACATGTTCCCTTCCCTTTCCTTCATGGTCTCTCCTACCATTGCAAGGGAATGGACATATTCCTTTTGACTACAGAGAGTAGAATTTTATAGGAATAAAATATTATGCATTGAGCATATGATACAATTTCCTTTAGATTTTATTCTATTAAAGAAATAGCCAAGAGTAATTTTTCTCCAAATTCTCACTTACACATATTATTAGCTATTTTCAAGTATATGACTTTTACCATTATTCCTCCTATCTGTTTAACAAAATGTTTACAGGTATTTTTCTTGGTGCTCTGGATTTAAGTTCACAGAGTTAACAGTAACTGGTTTCAGCCATCTCTCTACAGATCTAGAGAACCTCAGTTAAAAGCAGTCTTTCTTCTCCCCTCTTGCACCATCAAACACAGTGAACAGAAGATGACTAAGAAGGCAGAGAGTACTTAGACATTAGTGGAAAGCAAGGTTTGTGGAAAGAAGTTATTCCCAAATGGGAAGAATGCCAAGAGATTTCCTAATTGGGAAAGTGCCTGAAAAACAGGGAACATATATAGTGATTCCTCCCTGGAGGACTAGCTGGTGATGTGCTCAACAGTTTCAGTCAGTGCTCTTGTTGCTGTTCAGTTGCTAAGTCATGTCTGACTCTTTGCAACCCTATGGACTATAGCATGCCAGGCTCCTCCATCTTCCACTATCTCCTGGAATTCATGTCACTGAGTTGGTGATGCTATCTAAGCAAGGTTACAAAGAGCTGTCTAAATGAGTTTGCATGCTAAGTTGCTTCAGTCATGTACAACTGTTTTCAACACTATAGACTATAACCCTCCAGGCTCCTGTCTGTGGGATTCTCCAGGCGAGAATACTGGAATGGGTTGCTATGCTCTCCTCTAAGCAAGGTTGAAAAGGTAATATAAAGGGATATCTCTTTTTGAAAGGTCATGATGACACTTCATCAAATTCTGAGCTTCTGAGAATAAAGAGGACAGAGTCACACATACCCCAGTGTTCACTGCAGCACTGTTTACAACAGCCAGGATGTGGAAGCAACCAAAAGGTCCACTGACAGATGAATGAATAAAGAAGATATGGTAAATATATATAATGCAATATTCCTCAGGCATAAAAGTGAATGAAGTTGGAACATTTGTAGAAATGTGGATGGATCTAGAGTCTGTCATACAGAGTCAAGTAAGTCAGAAAGATAAAAATACTATATATTAATGCATATACACGAAATCAAGAAAAATGGTACAGTAGAATTATTTGCAGGGCAGGGATAGAGGTGCATATGTAGAGAACAAACGTGGACGCAGTAGGGTAAGGGGAGAGTGGCATGAATTGGGAGAACAGCATAGCTACATTTATAGCACCAGGTGTAAAGAGCTAGTGGGAAGCTGTATAGCACAGGGGCCTCAGCTTGGTGCTCTGTCATGCCCAAGAGGGGTGTATTGGCGGTGGAGGAGGGAGGCTCAAGCAGGAGGGGATATATGTACACATATGGCTGCAGTCCACGGGGTCGCTAAGAGTTGGACACGATTGAGCGACTTCACTTTCACTTTTCACTTTCATGCACTGGAGAAGGAAATGGCAACCCACTCCAGTGTTCTTGCCTGGAGAATCCCAGGGACGGGGGAGCCGGTTGGGCTGCCGTCCACAGGGTCACACAGAGTTGGACACGACTGAAGCGACTTAGCAGCAGCAGCCGCATGGCTGATTCACTTCATTGTACTGCAGAAACTAACAGAACATTGTAAAGTAATTATTCTCCAATAATGTTTAAAAAAACAAAACAATGACAAATAAAGAAAAACAAGCCTGCCACTCTTAAGCACTAGTGCTGGAGGGTAGATGAGATTAGGATTTAGGTTCTCTGGTGAACTTATGGCTTTAGAGAGAAGCAGAGAGAGAGTATGAATGCCACTGACTGGGCGTCTACCTGAAGATGTGGCTAAACTGTTCAAGGACTACACACGTCTATAGATGTTGTCCAGGATAGAGTGATTCATCACTGGAAGCTGGTGCCAGCCCCCCTCCCTCACCATCCTTATGATACTCATAGAGCAAGATGAGACAGAACCGTCATTAGGGCTGACCAAGAAGAAGACTGGATCCTCGTCCACTTTACTTTTTTTATGTACCTTCATCTTTGCCTTAGCACTTAAGAGAATTGACTGGGAAGAGCAAGAAAGAAAGTGACTAAAAATGGAACACACCACTTACTCCATGTCACCATGGCTACAGACATGTTCAGTCTGCAAAAAAAATCTGGACGTGTATGACTATAGTTTTAAAATTAATAAGACCGAATAATAAATTAAAAGAAAGCATACAAACAGACCAATATAGTTTCTGCTCAAGATCTAATTTGCAGACCTGTTACAGAGAGGAAAAGGGAAATTCAATATAGCACAGTGCTTAGGGTGGCATGATATTTGTTTAAAGAAAAAAGTTTAGTACTTTTTATTCCAATGAATTGAGACACTTCAATAAACATGTTTTATTAACACAAATAGAAAGCATTAAAAATGAAGGATTACTAAAAATTATGATAATTAACTAATTGGTTGAGCACCTACTTTGCAGCTAAGTATTATACAGTGTTAGCTTATTTAATTCTCACAACAGCCCAGAGTATTTACTTTATTATTATTTTAACAGATGAGGATATTGAAATTCAGAGGAATTAAAGACCTTGCCAATGTTCCCATGACTAGTATGTATAAAATTTAGAATTTAATCTCACATTCCATTTCCAAGGCGATGGCCTTTCCTCTAGGTACGGTGTTATTACACATATATATTCACATATACAGGCTTCCCAGGTGGTGTGAGCAGGAAAGAAACCACCCACCTGCCAATGCAGAAGATGTAAGAGATGTGGGTTTGATCTCTGGGTCAGGAAGATCCCCTGGAAGAGGGCAATACGACCCACTCCAGTATTCTTGCCTAGAGTCCCATGCATAGGAGGGTCACAAAGAGTTGGACACGACTGATGTGATGTAGTACACATACACGCATGCATATACACACAGATGTATGTACATATGTAACATATTGATATAACATATACACAGTTCTTTAGTAAAATGTATTTTTTTTCATTTTGTGGTGGTTTCAAATGCATCTGTGTGTGGTACTAGAAGAAATATGAACAATGTACCAAAGCTGAAGTTATTTAAAAGATTAAAATGGATAATTGCTTCAATATGGAATATGTTATACACACAGGAGGAAAACCTTTGTTTAATTTGGATTGCAATAAAATACCATACTTAAAAGTCAATTTACAGCCTTTGTCAGCCAGCATATCCAAAATACCACAAGAAACTTCTTTTTTAAATACATGTAAGACTTCTTAGCACAAAAGGAGCTATTTTGACCATCAATGAAGGGATGTAGGACAGCTTACTTCACAATGAAAAGATGTCAGCATTGTTGTATGTGGATAAGTCATATTATGTGAAGCAAAAACATCTTCATGTTAAATGAGGACTGGCTTTTAACTACCAACACACTGGGCAAATGCTAGGGAAAGACAGAAAATTTTATTCAAACCATCTGTAAATAAGGCAAGCCCAGGAACGTGTGATAAACATGTACAGTTTGAAATATGTAATATATTCTATTTGAAAACAAAAAGCTATTTCAAGATGCTGTACTCAAGTGGGACTTGCCACAAATAAGCCTCAACTCCCCTCAATTTCTCCCCCTGTGGGGTTTCAATGTCTTCTTAAATAATGTACAAGTATATGGCTGCGAATCACAATACTCTAGGCTCCTGCAAAAATGATGCCTTCATAAACATGTTCAAGAGAAGAAGAGAATAATTCCATTAATTTATGAAAGCAGGTATCTATATAGTTTACCATAAACCATTTGCCAGGGAAAAGATGAAAGGGAGAAAATACATAGGTTCGATTTTTTGCTAAAACTGGTATAGCATTAATATTTTGTATGATTAACCATTCCCCAGTTTTTAACAGACAAGATATTTAATTTTCCTTGACTTGTTTTCTTTCCAACTATACTATACTCAGTTCATCTATACTAAAAAGATATCAGTGAATTTCCTATTCCATACATGAAATTTACTTTCAAAAGATTTTTTTTTTTACTAAATAGTGGCTACAATAAATGCAATAGTATCAGATACTTTTGAAAACAATATATTGCAGAAACATTTAATTATATTATTTTCATAGTCTGAAAAGAGAGATGAAAGATTACTATTATGTTAGTCATCTAGTTTATCTAGTTTTAAACAAAAATGGAATACCTTAGAAGCTCATTAGAATGTCAAAATATCCACAATAATGCTAGTATGAAATAGTTATCTAATTAAATATTACAGTTATAATGGTTTTAGCTCAGTAATTTCTTATTTATGTACATTCAGTTCAGTTCAGTTCAGTTCAGTCGTGTCCGACTCTGTGATCCCATGAATCACAGCACTCCAGGCCTCCCTGTTCATCACCAACTCCCGGAGTTCACTCAGACTCACGTCCATCGAGTCAGTGATGCCATCCAGCCATCTCATCCTCGGTTGTCCCCTTCTCCTCCTGCCCCCAATCCCTCACAGCATCACAGTCTTTTCCAATGAGTCAACTCTTCGCATGAGGTGGCCAAAGTACTGGAGTTTCAGCTTTAGCATCATTCCTTCCAAAGAAATCCCAGGG
>SJYV01042559.1:56482-123828 GCA_006410875.1 Neotragus pygmaeus
CCTTTTCTAAAATCAGCTTGAACATCAGGGAGTTCACGGTTCATGTATTGCTGAAGCCTGGAGAATTTTGAGCATTATTTTACTAACATGTGAGATGAGTGCAATTGTGCGGTAGCTTGAGCATTCTTTGGCATTGCCTTTCTTTGGAATTGGAATGAAAACTGAACTTTTCCAGTCCTGTGGCCACTGCTGAGTTTTCCAAATGTGCTGGCATACTGAGTGCAGCACTTTGACAGCATCATCTTTCAGGATTTGAAACAGCTCAATTGGAATTCCATCACCTCCACTAGTTTCGTTACACTATTTATAATGTCCATAATCAATAAACATAAAAGTAAAATATGTATTCATTCTTTAAATATTTATTTTGTATCAACTATGGTGAAGAAACTTCTAGGTTCAAGACCAAAGGAATCACAAGAAACAAGACCTTAGGTAATGGTTTACAGTTTGCACTTTAAGATATAGGAAGATTCAATTTTAAGGCACTCACATTTAGTAAAGTAACCATGCCACCCGGCCATGGCAGACTGTATTTTACAAAGATGTTCATAACAGTATCTTCTATCTACAGTGGTCTTCTGGGATGAGAATTAGCTTTCCACTTCATCAAGAGTGGGAGTTTAGTTCCATGTCCTGAGTCTGGGTGGATCCCACACCTACTCTGACCACAGAATATGGCAGAAGTCAGACTGTGCCAGTTCTGAATGTAGGTCTTAACGGGCCTGGCAACTTCTTTTCCCTGACTCATAAGTAGGCTGCTGCCGTGAAAGGAGTGCCACTCCCCTGAGATCCCCGTGTTATGAGAAGCCTGGGCTACGGCAGAGAGACCCTGGAGGATGAGGCTGCATGTGGAGAGAGAGGCCATGGAACCCTGAGATGGCAGACATATGAGGGAAGAATCTAACTTGGAAGCAGATCTCGCAGCCCCAAAGACCAGAAGAGGCCAAGTGGGTTGGTGATGAATTACCCAGTTGAATCCTTTCATAATTTCTGAATTGCAAGTTAAAGAAAATGGTTTTAGGTGATGACATTTTAGTGTTATTCATAGGCAGCACTAGAAACAGGACTCAGGCACTATGCTAGAAAGTCAGTTAAATAAAATAGACATAATCCTTGACTAAAGGGACTTATAGTCTAGTGGAGGCAACAAACAGTTAATTAAACATGCAATGATAATGCAGTTTTCTCCAAGCTCCAGGATAGAAGATATCTAGGGCACTGTGGGAACATGTAGAACTGGCTCCAACTTAGAGCTGGGGCATCAGGGAAAGATTGTATGGAGAGTATCTTCCATTTAATCTTGGATGGAAAGGATACACAAGTATTAGCTCCACAAAAGAGAGGGGATAATGGTTTCCCAGGAAGATGAGATGGCCATGGGAAAGAACTCAACATAGCTGAGCGTGCTGGTGTTCCAGCGCTTTACTCTTTGGAAATCTGGAGTAAAGGCAACAGCCACAGCGAGGAGGGGAGTGAAAATGGCTAAGCCTGGGGAGGCATGCAGGGGTCAGATCACAAAGAGCCTTGATTGCTCCATTAAGGAATTTTGCCTTTATTCTAAGGGAAATGAGAGGTCACTGAGAGATTTTAAGCAGTGGAGCGATTTGATCAGTGTCGCATTTTAGGAAAATGCCTCGGCACAGTCTGTAGCAAGACGATTAGGATGAAGAAAGAAAGGGCAGGGATAAAGGCAACAAGACCACTTATAGACCATTACCGGAATACAGACAAGAGAAAATGGCTGGAGGAAGTAGGAAGTGTCTTATAGCTGGAGATACGTGCATTGCTCTGTGTGACCATCAAGCAGTAAAAATCTGCAGGAGCAGGTACTTGGCTATAAGGGTCTGTCTGATTCTTTAGAATGAAATTTAGAGAGAAATAACTATCTGTCTTTAATGAATGTATCATTAGTGGAGTGACAAGAAACCGAAGTCATCTACTAAATGAGTAGGTTTCCAAACAGGCTAAGGGTTTGAGAAAAAGCTTGACTCAAAGACTTCACTAGAGATGGGAATTACAGCATCATTTATACTATCAAAAAACTAGACATGACTCATATGTCTAACATTAAGGAATTTTAAAAATAAAAACAGTACACATTTGTTTAAGGTGAATATCCAAATAGTCATTGGCATGGAAAAATTCAGTCTTCAGTGAGAACAGTACTTTATAAGATTANAAAAACTAGACATGACTCATATGTCTAACATTAAGGAATTTTAAAAATAAAAACAGTACACATTTGTTTAAGGTGAATATCCAAATAGTCATTGGCATGGAAAAATTCAGTCTTCAGTGAGAACAGTACTTTATAAGATTATATTGGCAAATATATCATCACCTTACAAAATCAAAGCAATGTGAGATTATATAGAGATGAAGGTCAGAAAAGATCTTTACTGAGGACTTAGCAGTGACAATTTCTGACTACAGAGATCATCGGTACTTTTGTATTTTCACTTTATCTGTATTTTCAAAAACTTCTAGGGTAAACATGTACGATACACCTTCAGCATAGAAGAACAGCAATAGTTTTTTGTTTAATGTGCTTTCATCTATTTCTTTTTCAAAAAAATTTTCAGGCAAATTAAACATTTTATTATTTATTTTATTTTTTGCCATGCTGCACAGTATGTGGGATTTTAGTTCCCCAACCAGGGATTGAACCCATGCCCCCTGCCTTGGAAGCATGGAGTCTTACCACTGGACCACCAGGGAAGTCCCATAGGCTTTCATCTACTTCTTATCAGTGCCTAGGGTTATTTCCAGCAGCAATCCTGGAGATACGATTCTTAATACCTTCATAGACTGAAAGTCATTCCTTTTAAAACAGGCTGAATGTAGTCAAGAGGATTTTTGGTACCGATACCCAGTGCATTTCCCAAGCATACATGTTCATCTTGAATTCACTCCCTAAAACAGTAGCGAGTAAGTCAACTTCACATTCTCCTCTAGTAAAAGATTCCGCTTATCAGATTTTTACTGAAGAAAGCTTTGTGGAACTTGATGATGGGAGCAGGACATAAGCATTGCTCTCAAAGAGCTTTTGATTTCAACAGGGAAAGAGACACACATCGCCAGCACTAATGCACCATGAACACCTGATTACTGTGGTAACAGAGTGAACAGACCATTACGAAGAGTAAAGAACAAGATGAGTAGATATTTGCCAGGCAACAAGAAGAAAGTTGCAGAGGTGGTACATCTGAACAGAGCTTGGAAAGATGAGAAATGTTGGCCGGGCCATCAAGAAAAATAGCATGTACCAAGACACCTGTGCTCAGTGAGCAAAGGATTTTGGTGACAGTCCTGGAAGCAAGAGCACCCCGACCCCCACCGCCAGCTCCAGTACCGCCTTCTGTGGGCTGGCTCCTGGCATTGCTGACAAGGCGCTGGTGAGTTCAAGGTAAATTCAGGGAATTTCAAACAGACTAATTAGAAAAGTGGATGTGTGGAAGTGTTGGGAGGGAAGAGGTAAGTAAAGGAAAAAGGATTGTAAAAGGTATTAAAACAGGGCTAAATATTAAAAATTGACTGTGAATGTGCAGTAACATTACTAGACTGGTGGGTAAAGAAAAACAACGTGGAGAGTGGACAGAGAAGGTGAGATAAGTGGTTATCAATGCAGGGATACAATCGTATTTAAAGGGACCAGGACTGAGGGCCTGCCTGAGGGGCTCTAGGAAAGGAAACATAGGAACAAAATCAAGAGTATTTTGGAGTTAGAAATGAAGGGACTTGGTGAATAATTTAATTGAGGGAATGGTAGTAAGATAACGGAAAAAATTAAGCGAAGGCTTTATCTTGATGATTCAGTGGTTACTTTCTGAAGCCTGATAGAAGTAAATGGTATAAGCCAGCATTCAGAGGACTGAGGTATGAATACGAATTAGGAAAGTAAAAGTGACCAAGGAATCCTACAGAGTAGGAGAGACCAAGAGCAGCATAAAAAAGGGGAGGCTAAGGGAAGTTTTAAACTTAAAACTAAAAAGTAATAGGGTTAACTGTAAGGAGAAAGGATTGAATCAAGAGGAAAAGGCTGAAAAGGCAAGATAGACAAGCTGATTTTTGATTGTGATCAAGAAAAGTGAGGTTGACCTAAGGAAAACAAAAGAAGCGCTTTCCAGGAAGAAGATACTGGGTATCATTTGTAACACAGAGGAGGATGCTGAGGAAATAGGTAATTTGAAAGAATGAGAAAAGAATGTTGAGATATTTCAGAGCTAACAGCTTCTATTAGCATCTCATTTTCTCTGAATAAGAGTGGCAGCAGAGATGGTTGTGACCTTAATAGGGAAAAGAGATGTCTTATTTGTTCTCAATCTTCCCGAAGTTCCATGGGTTAATAACATTAAATTTAAATGTCTGGCAATCTGACTTCCCCCTTGTCACGCAGAAGAAAATTTAACTACTTCCCTCATTTCACAGAGTATATGAGTTAAATTTAGTAATAACCTCTTACTGATAGAACAGTTCAAAGCACTGGAAATTCTGTTTTGATCTACAGAATTGAAGCAGCATAAACCAGAATTTGTTATTCATTCAAGAAAATTGAGGGCAGATATTCTGGGGCAAATAATATACTCAGTTTCAAATGAAATTAGGGATACAGAAAATAATACATATACATAATGTGTCAAGGACAATAAAATACTACAAACAAAATCATCAACAATGAGAGAAGTGCTGATATGATGCAGTAATAGCTTTTATGTGGTAGAAATGACATGTGAAGGATTTGTGCATAACAAACGTGCTGGTTGGCAATGCTGAATACATAGGTTAAAAAGTCTAAGACACACACACAAAGCTGATTTTTGATCATGATCAAGAAAGGTAAAGAGGTTGACCTTTTCAAAAGAACAAAAGAAAAGTTTGCCAGGAGGAAGATATGGGGTACCATTTCTAACACAGAGGAGGATGGCGAAGAAATAGGTAATTTAAAAAGTAATTTGAAACATACTATTAGTAGCTTAGACAAAAGGACTGTAAGCTAACTTCTCAACCAAAGTAAAGATACCTGAAGTCAACACAAAATGAATATACCAAATTCATCCTGTAACATTACAGCTTTCAAAGAACAAATCACTCTTCAGTCTGAATTCGAAAAGACAGGAGGAAAACCTCTCCTTCACAGGCTAAAGACATGGCATTGCCACACATAAAGAAAACTAAAATACAAAACCACCCGTCGTCAATAAGACATTATAAGATTAAAAAAAAAATGATTAGCAACCCATATATTTACTACATGGTCTCCACGTGTTTATGAATGCAATTATCCTAAGTGGGTGAGAATTAAGGCATATTATTTTACGGTTGCAAGTTCACTGGGATCAATTAATCTAATGTTCTGATCAATAATATTACTTGATATGCTAATTACCAGGGAGGGCTTCCTGTGTGATGATACTGGAAAAAAAGCCCACGTGACCTGAAAAGTCCTTGGGGTAAGAGCATTCTGTAAATGCCGCTTAGGAGTGGAAATGAGCCAATCTGTTAGTGAAGAAGCCGAATGGCCCCCATACCTCCTGTCAGCCTGGTGCTGCCCATGGCCCACCTCCTCGGGACAATCCTGTAACATGGGCTGGAGTTCTTCCTGCGGAGAGGGCGTGAGCGTGGCGGTGGACTGATGGCTGTAAGACACGGCAGCCGGAGAAGAGGCGGCTCCCCGCACAGGGGGAGTGGGACCTCGTTCATCTTCCTCCTCTTCTAGTTCACCTTGTTGCAGGTACATCCGAGCAGGGGGCACGGGGCATGGCATTTCCTGGTCATAGCTAGAACAAATCATAAGGACACTCAGACTCACTTCAGGTTGTTCCAATGAACCATCTATAGATGAGCGAAATATTAGTGTTGAATTGCTTTCAGGCCACCTTCAGAAGGTCTTGTTGGGACTCCCCTGGTGGTCCAGTGGTTAAGAACTCACCTGCCAATGTAGGAGACACGGGTTCAATCCCTGGTCTGGGAAGATCCCACACGCTGCTGGGCAATTGAGCTCGTGTGCCACAACTACTGAAGGCCCTCACCTAGAGTCTGTGCTCCTCAACAAGAGCAGCCACCACAGTGAGAGGCCCACGTACCCCAACTAGGGGGCAGGCCCTGCTCCCCGCAAAGAGAGAAAGCCCACACCCAGCACTAAAGGCCCAGTGCAGCCACAAATAAGTAAATAAATAAGAATTGCCAAAATATAAAAGGAGGTATTGTTTTTTTTAAAAAAATAGCTCACTGTCATAAAGATGTGTGCATTGCTATAGATAACAAAGTTTTCTCCATGGGATTACAATTCAGTTGGCTCATTATAGGCTCTGGGAAGTCATACAATAAAGAAATCTAACAAAGTTTAATTTAGTAAACCCCAAATGTGTTTGATCTCTTCAATCCCTCCAACTCAACATGATCTCTAAAGGACTATTCAGGATGGTCTTGAAAATAATCCAAAGATAATATGCTAAACTCTGAGAAAAATTACTGTTGAAAATCCCCCTGGAGGGAGATACACTGGAGATCAATTATTAGCCCAATACAAGCCACTTTTTCTCTAAAATCATAATAGATCACTATTTCTTTGGTTGAGCAGAAAATATAATATAGTTGCCTTGCATTTAGGATGGTGAATGAAAAACACAATAAATAAAATAATCAACAAACTATAAAATGTCCCCTCTCCTCCACAGCTAGAGCTATGTGGAAGCTCTAAATGAATCTGGTGAATATTTGTTCCTTTCTCTTTTACCTCAGGGTATGGGAAATAGATGGGGAAACAGTGGAAACAGTGTCAGACTTTATTTTTTGGGCGCTCCAAAATCACTGCAGATGGTGACTGCAGCCATGAAATAAAAAGACACTTACTCCTTGGAAGGAAAGTTATGACCAACCTAGATAGCATATTCAAAAGCAGAGACATTACTTTGCTGACTAAGGTCCNTTCATTTTGTAATATAAATTTATTTAATTGGAGGTTACTTTACAATATTGTATTGGTTTTGCCATACATCAACATGAATCCGCCACAGGTAAAGAAAAACAGCAATACAGTCTACTTCTAAAAGTCTCTAGAATCTATTCCTCACATTGCTTGTTATTATAATGAGCACCACTCTCCAGTTAGTCCCCTGTTTTAGGGTAGTAAGTGGCTCTTTAGTTGTCTACAGAATAAAATATGAGGACCTAAACAACACAGTCAAGTATCTGTATAATCTGGCAAGAACACTGGCGTTGCTTGCCATTTTCTGCTCCTGGGGACTGTCCTGACCCAGAGATCAAATCCAGGTCTCCTGCACTAGGAGGCAGATTGTTTACTGACTGAGCCAGCAGGGAAGCCCTTAGGATGTGAGTTCCCTGGTAAAAACGACCCCCAGGTGTACTTCTTTAGGGCTGTCTGGCGTTCCCAAGGGCCAGAAGGCTATAATGTCCCTCAGTGGAGAAAACATGTGAATTAGATAAGCTTTGCTCAGGAATGACTTGCAGTGCTGTTGGCTGGTAATTCAATGTTAATGAATCAACAATATTTATTCAATAAGGTGTCTTTAAACAAAAACACATATAAAAGAAGGTTATGTATGGATCTCCATTGCCATCTCCAGGGATCTTTCTTATCCAGGGATTGAACTCAGGGATTCCCTGAGCCACCAGGGAAGCTCTATGTATGGATAGACTGACAAAAATGTAGCCAGAGCTTACAGGAACCTAACGTTGCATTTTTCTGAGGATCAATGGTTCAGTATTTGCTAATTCAGTGATTAGAAAATAAACATAAAGAGACTGTTTCCTGTCATAGTTGGAACTCTGAAACTGTTTTTGTTTTGTTTTTGTGGAGAATGAAAGAACAATGTCTTCATTTCAATAGTAGTCTTTAGAAAGACTATTTCTGTGCCGATTTTGCATTTTCTGAGTTAATTCTCTATATCAAAGGCATTCTCTTCCACTGATCACCCGAGTGAAGCTGCTGCTTTTGTTCTGTTGGGTGGTACCACATCTAGCTCTACAGACCCCGGAGTGAGGAAGAAACATACTAACTCTCTAATTGCTGTCATGTGGGTTCTTTACACTCGTTAAATCTATGTGAGAAACAATTCAGCGAAGTTTAAACTTCTACAGTTTTCAGCAGAATGTGATAATATCTGAGTGCAAACAGTTTTCAGGATGCTGGAGCTGTGGTATAAATCCATACACTTAATTTATGAAAATTCAGAGATACATGACAGAAGTTTGGAGATTTGAAAAATACAAAATCAAATATTATATATAAGTGATCTCATATATAGTCATGATCATGTATATGTATATAATTTAAAATACTTATAAATATGTAAACTGTGTGTGTGTATGTGAATGGGTGTGTGTGTGTGTGTGTGTGTGTGTGTGTATGTATTCATGACTCATGATTCTGACTTCCAAAAGAAGCTTCTAAGTTATGAATTAATTTTGTTTTTGCAAAACTGACAAGGGTTTCTAAGTTGTGTGGACCCATCAATATTGTTTTATTCAGAGACAAATGTCCATGGACCCTAAGAATCAGTCTCCCTGGGTGATTTAGTTTAATAATTACTTAATATTGGTTTAGGGAATCCTATGCTCGACTTACATCTGTCCTAAAATCCCTCTTACCTTTCATCTACAGAGATGCTGTACTCTTCACTGTTGCTATGAGGAGGAGGATGTGCTGGGGGAGGGGGCAGTAGGTCTGCCCAGTTCATGCCACCTTGCTTTGGTACTTTGGGTGTCCGTGCCCCTTTCTTGTGCCCTTGACTCCCTTGAAAAGAAATAAAAGGCAATTTTTATCTCTAAATTTTAAAGCTTTTCTATTATTTGCAGTTTAATAATCCATAATTATTAGTAATCCACAGATTATGTTCTGTAAATATGATTTTATAATTCATATACAGAGGTAAACAAACTTTTCTTCTTAAATTTTAAACAGAACTTTGTATAAAAGAAAATGTAGATTACTGACAAGTTTAAGTGCAAAATAAATAGTGAAAGAGCAATAAAACCATAAATGAAGTTTTATAAGTCATATCATTAATAGTGATCTTCTTACAGCAATTAATTGCATTATGGATTATCATCTAAAACAAATGAGCTGTAGACATACTTTCTGAAGTGCCTTTCTATTATTTAATTGCTGGAACCTAAAATACAATATGATACAGATACGATCTATTACATTTCCACTGTTGCATTAAATTACCGAGTATATATAATTTGTACTTGTCCGCTGAAACGTTTTAGGCACAATGAAATTACTAGTTTTGTCAGAAAGACAGGTGCAGATGAAAATAATTGCTGGAAGAACTAATATATCTAACAACAAAAGAAGCAGAAAAATGGTTTTTAAAAAGGAGCCGAAGTGTTTTTAGCCACTGTTTCTATAAAATTATGGCTTAGAGTGAAATAATGTTGCTTGAACATTCTTAGAAGCTTAAAATAGCTCAATTATTCAAGTTTCCCAACATTCTGGTATTAGATTTGGTATATTCTTTAAACATAGGTAGCTGCACATTTTGGTATATTCATTTTAAAATAATGTTAGGTCAAAAGATATTTGGAGATAAAATGGTCGTTATCATCCTCCTCCAATAGGATATATTCTACATTATTACATAAATTACAGACAATGAGTCTATAATTATTTTTCTCATATGATCTCTTAATTTCAGTAAATTGTCTTTTTAAAAAAAACAAACAACCTTTCTGAAACAGATCCAACTCACACGGTACATGAAACAGGTCTGAATATATTCAATGAGACTTATTTTTTAAGTCCCTTGGGAATTTTCAAATGACAGTGGTTTTGAAGCCCACTAGTCTGTTACTGTCATCAAGTGTGGGCTGAGGGACAGGCTGTTATTTGTAACTTATGATGGCCAGGCTTCTGCCTCTGTTCTCTCCTCCTCCACTCACTTATCTTGTCTTGGAATGGCTGTGCATGTACTGAGTTGACTGTACCCACAGCCTTTGTATTCATTTCCTGGCAGTCATCCACTGTAACAACTCTACCTGTCCTGAAAAGCCTCACATCACAAATCTCGCCTATACTTCATTTAATTGCCTCATCCTCTCCCCTAATTACCACCAGATTTCACATCATGGGACCTTTTTACTGCATGTTCACAGAATACTAAATAACAAGTAGCAGCAGAACATTAGGATCTATGTATCTAAACTGAGGGATGGAGAAAGGCAATTGAATAACAACCCAGAATCTTTTTTTTTCTTAAGACATTTTTCTCTTTAAGTGCCTAAGAATTCAAAGAAGAAATGGCATGGGATATCAAATATAAAAACACATTGTATAGTTGTCCCAAGAGGACACCTTTGAAAATTTTCTCTTAATTTAGAAATGTTTAATGCTTCTGCCTACTTAGGCAGAGGTAAGAATCCAAATAGCAAAGTCACCCCTGGAATGTACTGAGTAATAATCTGTCAGTCTAGCTCTTTTCCAGTGTCTTTTTTATAGTTTAGAGTTTATTTAACTTAAAAAATATAATAAGTCATTGGATAAGATTTGTTAAAAAACAATCAAACAATACATAGGGATACAAGAGTAGATCTAAAAAGGTATAGAGCTATTCCTAACCTCCTTAATTCAACTAGGAACAGTTTCAATCAGCGACAAAACGCAGGCTAGAAAATGCCAAATCAGCATGCTTTCATCAAGGCAAGATGGTAAAATGCAAATACCATATTCGTTACAGAAGAGGGGTAGAGACATTTGGCTAAAAGCACCTACTGGCAACTTTAATCCAGTTTCTAGGAAGTAATATATCTACCCTCTCCTGGAGAAACAAACTAGAGTCAAGATCAACTGGTTTTGTCCTCATTGTGGTGTGACTTGCCACATGTTCGTTCTAATAATGAACTGCCTTTAATTAGAAAAACAGGGCTTAAGTGCCAGCAAGCTCCCATCTGCAGCCGCTATCAGGCAAACAGCTGGCAAACAGCTGCAACAGCATGAAAACCACAGGGAGGAGGCCGCGGTGTGGCTTCTGAGGCTCGCACACACTGACGTCGGGTGGTTGCTTCACGAGATTTTAGAGCAAGAACTAAGTAAGGGATAGAGAGATCATTAACTGAGGCAGGTTCCAATTGTACCTAAATCTCATGATACTATCTCTTGGGCTTTGGATTCTACTCAAGTGTGCTGAAGTTTCATAGCTTTAACAGACTACCTTCAAATGGTAACATAGTTAGTAGATTAACTGTATGTGCAACAGTTTTAGTTATATTTTTGCTGAGATGGAGAAAGTGTTTCAGCTGCCTTTAAAGATTCAGTCATGCTTCTGGCTTTAATAGAGCTCCTTAAAAGGGAAGAAAATAGGAGCCTCAATTTTCATTACCAAATAGAACATAAAATGGTTTAATGAGTGGACAGTAGTTCACATTGCAGAGACAAGACCTATGCCTGGAAGATTCAAATCATATAAAGTGATTAGACATGTCATACTTCAGATCATTAGCATTCAAGCTAAAGGAATGTACCATCTCTTTAAAGGAGAGATTGGCCTTCTCCTTGGTTTCCCTTACTTACCTGATGTACTGCTTCCCCGGTCTGAACTGTTGTAGGATCCTCCAGTATTCTGGTCATATGACTGGTTGTATGGGATAGTTGGAGCAATTGTGTCATTTGCACGATAATCTGGACATTTCAGATGGGAAAAAAAAAAAGTTATACATTTATTTTGGTGCCTCAATCATTTACCAAGGATTAAGCTTTTAAATTATCATATTGATCACTTGCTAAGATGGACATGTGTTTAGGATGAAAGGTCAAGAAAAAATGAAGATCTTTAAACATGTCTACTTTAAGATATGTAAACTACAAACTCTCTGTGTCTTCTTTACATGAATCAGGCTAAACATAAATGTGAATGAATCCTACCAGGGACTATTTCTTTTCTTTAAAACACCTATAAAAATCAGCTAAGGCATAAGTCAGCTTTGCTTGACTTCTTATCTTTAAAAATATGGTAACAAAATAATTTTAATAATAATAAATTGGGAAAATGTCATGTCTGTGAATCATTAAAAAAATAATAAAACATAAACCTGAAACTTGCCAAGAAGATTATGTCTAATTAAAAATACAGATTAGAAGACGAAGTATCTCAGTCTTCCACAAATATTTCTGCTTGCTTAGGGAGAGGTGAAAAACTCACCCCTGGAATGTACTGAGTAATAATCTATCAGTCTAGCTGCATTCCAGTGTCTTTATTATAGGTTGACATACCAAGTCTGTTTATAAGCAGTATAAACAATATATCACAACTCCAAAATATTTGTACAAAGGACTGTCAGACTGTTCCAAAGTCCACAATAAAGCCATATACTCTGCAGGAATAATATGACAATAGTTTGAATCCCCACTGTAAACTCTCTGATTACAGAACCTCTCCTATTCATCTTTGCCATGAACTCATGTATTATGCTAAATGAAAAAAGTCACATGGAGAAAGACAAATATTGCATGGTATCACTTATAGTTGGAATCTAAAAAATTCAACAAGCTAGTGAATATAACAAAAAGAAGCAGATTCACAGATAGAACAAACTAGTGGTTATCAGCGGGGAGAGGATAGGGGGAGAGGCATACAGGTAAGGGACTGCTGCTGCTGCTGCTAAGTCACTTCAGTCGTGTCCAACTCTGTGCGACCCCATAGATGGCAGCCCACCAGGCTCCTCCATCCGTGGGATTCTCCAGGCAAGAGTACTGGAGTGGGGTGTCATTGCCTACTCCATATAAAATAAGCTACAAGGATATACTGTAACACAAGGAATGTAGCCAGTATATTATAACTATAAATGGAGTATAACCTTTAAAATTTGTGAATGACTACATTGTACACCTGTAACTGCTGCAAGAGTGTACCTCAACTATACTTCAAGAAAAAAATGGTTAGAAAATATCTATTGAATTGAGTTATTATACCAATCAAATGTTTTCTTAAACTGGGAATACAGCGAGATGGCTGACTTATTAAAGTAAAACATATAACACTATCTCTTGGTAATTTCCAATTGTAATACATTTAGCTTTGAAAAAAACATTTCCAACTCAAGCCTAAAAAAAAAAAAGAAATCTGTGTTTCTAATTATCTGCAATTAAATGTATCCTTTACCTGGACACTCATAGGAAACTGTCCTCACTTATTCAAATTAGAGCATTGCCTTTATTTCTAGAGGTATAATTTTGTAAATCGTGTTATTAAAGCAGTAACCTAAAGGAACTACAAAGAAATCAAATACCTATCCCTTCCGACTCACCCATTTTACAATAGAGAAACATTCCCCTCAGGCCATAAAATACTATTCTGCAGTTATAAGTTAACACTGAACTCAATTTACGTTAGGTTCTATCCTGACAGACTTCAATCAGGTCAAAGAAATTTAGGGTCTAAAATCATACATTGCAGCAGTCTTAGTAACCACAAGAGGTAGGAGAAATATAAAAAATTGAACCACTTCTCCAGTTCAAGCTTTTTTTTTTTTTCAGTTTGATATAAAAATGCCACTCATTTATATGACCATGTAGAAGCAATTATCTTCCATTCTCGAGTGGAAAGAATGGGAGAGTCTATTTATTTAAAAGGTGAGGTATTGTGACGGCTGTACATCTGCCTTATGAATAAAAGATTCTGTCCGGAGCAATCCCTCACCTACGATTAAATTTAAATTAATCTCAAAACCATTTGGAAATACTTATATATTATTATAAAATCAATTTTCCAAGGTTATTGTTGTGCTAATTAACTTTTCGACACTGGAAATTGTGAAACCAAAGACATCAGAAAACCTTAGTGACAAAAGACAGGTTTCACTCGCGAGTTCCCGACAAGCTGTGGCACGTGGTGCTGACGGGTTAAGGAAGCCGACACAGAAAGTGGTGGGAACAAAGGCAAGCCTCCTCACCTTTGTTCAGTTTGTTTTGCTCCATGATGTTATACTGAACTGGTGCCACTTCCTGTTTCTGCTGTCCGGGCGGCTTCCAGTGCTTCTCGCCAGAGTCGCCACCGCCATTGTTCATGTTGTTGCTGAGGTTTGACTGGATGAGCTGGGTGGTGGCATAAGGGGTGGGCTGCCCTGATGGATTGACAAAACGCCCATCCTTCAGATTTGGGCTATTGAAGGTTTTCATCTCATTGATTTTGTTACTAAGGTCCACATCACCATAAACAGTTGACTCAGGGAGCATCAGATTTGTTTGTTTGTTATCCAGTTGGTTGTTATAATTTGCTATACAATCAGCTATGTGCAATGGAGAGGAAAAGGAAAAAGTCATTCCGCATGGTTATTCGTTTTAAATTTCTTTGTAAGAAGCTTTGTGAGTCACAGTAAAATTGTTATATAAAGTATAAATGGGCTTAAATATGATGAATAAAAAGGACCAAGTATTCTTATGTCCTTTCTAAAGAACAGAATCAAATGCTCTTTCAAAAAAAAATTCAGGAGGTAAGAAAGGACATGTAATTTATATGGAGACTAATTCTGAACTTCAGTTAGTGTTACGTAGTTTATAAATAATGAGCTCAATTTAAGTAATTTTCCTTTAACAATCACATTAATGGGAAATGCACTAAGAGAATATATACATGAATATCTTTATGTGCCAAGTTTATATTTTCTAATCTGGAGTTATTGAACTCTTTGAAGTTACTAGCTAGCTGTTAAAGCAAAAGAACAAGGCTAATAGGTTTAGTCCAGACCTTCTCCCTCCCCCAAAAAGCCTCTGCCCTCAGATCAAATAACTTGAGATTTCAATATTGTACAAAATACCTCTATTCAAAAAAAGACGAATAGAGGTAAAGTGATAGTAAACAATACTCAGGAGAATTTTATTAGTTTTTTCCTTTGGTCATGCAAGATAATCATTATCAAGAAAAGCTATTATACAGTCATTTTGCACGGTTTCATAATGATACCTCAAGATATATAAAATGACAATAATGATGGCCAAATGAATCATAGTAGCCAGGGCAATTTAATCAAATAACACCTGTAATAATCTGTCTAATATTTCAATTTCACTCTAATTTTCCCTTCATTTAAATATTTAAGAGTGAAATAAGTAATATATATATATATAGAAATACTTAAGGTCTGGATTTGAAAATATTAAAATAGCAGGAAGAACTAAAATCATCATTTAAAACTAATATATTAAACAAAAATTTAGTTAAGTTATAATAGTAAAAATACCACTATTTTATGCATAGTGGCTGCAACATTAACAAGTTCACCTTGAGGATGAGTTTTCAACTAAATCATAAGAATTGATGAATTAATATGGCTACTACTCAAGATGTAAAAATGATAAGAAAAATTGGCAACTTCTCTACCCTAATGAATTCAATTATCTTGTATTTTAACAACAAAAGATCAGGGATCAGAGGTATTTAATTAATCTGGCTTTTAGTAATTTTATTTCTAATTTTTAGGTATTAAGCTTCATGTAAGAGTTGTTAAAATATTTTTAATGGCAATATAGTTTTGGCAATCTCATTTTTCTTTGCCAGTATTTCCATATGAGTGTTATCCAACAGAACTTTCTGAGATGAACATGTTCTATTTTGTACTGTCTAATACAATAGCCACATGTGGCTACTAAGCACTCAAAATGTGGCTAGTGCATATAAGGAACTGGATTTTAAATGGTATTTTATTTAAATAGCCACCTGAAGCCAGAAGCTACCAAATGTTGTCACTTCCTTCTCTTATTGGCTTCAGCATAATCTTTCTTTTACTTATAATTATGTGAGCACTTCTCTGCCTAGATAACTAGAACACCAACCTCTAAAGAATAGGGACTTGGTCACATGATTGCATCATTTTCACATTCAAATTCAATGGAGACTATGATTTGTTCTTTACAGTACATCAAAATTTGTACTTAAATGCTATATTTTATTTTCCTTTTTCTTAATTCCATGGGTTATTTTTATAGTCATATATTTTTATTCTTCATGACTCTTCAATATTTCCTATATTGTGAATGCATGCTGAAAGTTTTTTTTTAAGAATTACTTATAATTTTGTTTATTCTTTTAAATATTGCATACTCTACATCCAAAGTTTACTGTCATGTTTTAGCATGAAATTTTATCAAGTAATTCACCACACATATTTCTGAACCCTAAAGACACAATTAGTATTAACATAGACAGATGCAAAAGGTATATATTTCTTGTATTGTACACAAATTTACTATCATACAATAACGTTTTTGAATTTCAGTTAGCTTTCATTTAAATTATTTTTTGCCATCATATAATTATTGTTGTTGTTACTGCCATTAAAAATTTGGATCCCTCAGACTATATATTTGTGGGTTGGTCTTTTGATTTGCTTTGCCCTCAAAATCTTTAAAATAAATACCCCAAAACACTACAATCTATTAAAATTATAATTATACACATTTTTATGAGGATAACTACTTCTACAGAATTTCATTTTTCCTTATTTGCTATTTATTCTAGAATTTATATCCTCCATTCTCCCTTCACATACTGGGAAACATTTTTGGATGCAGGGTGAGATGTGGAGATATAAGGATGGAGAACATAACTTGTATCAAGCTAATTTGCTGAACAGTGGTTAATATTTCATGAACATATTGATGAAATTTCGTTTCCAATTTAGGGAGAAGGAAAGGGAAGTTATCTCCTCATGGCCTGTTCCTGACAATGCCAAGCTTGTGTATCAAGCTGTCTCTGTGCCTCTAACCTGGGCGACTATACGTGGTTAAGTTGCTGTCACTGTTCCCATTGCCTGCCGCGCAGCAGTTGATGGAGCAGTCATTGTGATTGTTCCCAGTATTAGGCCATGTGTCTGCCAGCCATGGCTGTGTGGCAGGTTCACTGATGTTGAGAAGTCCTGGCCTAAAGGAAAAAAAAAAACATGTATAAAAGCAAGTGTTATACAAGTAGCAAATAACATCGCCTATTCCGAATTCCAACCCATTCTCCATCTTATTATCCTCACAAATAATTTGGTCACTTATGCTGAAAGATATTATCATTCTTCTTATTTTTATAGACAAGGCAAGTAAAATGTAATGTTATGAGACACACCTCAGTTTATATAGCCATTACAGTGTAAATAGGCAGAGACTTAAAACACTGTAGTTTCTAATGCTTTACTGCTTCTTCAATCGCAGACTAAAAACCAAACATGTACTCTAAAAAGGTGGATACTTGTATTTTTCAGTGTTTTAATAGCTTACAGAATACTCAAGTTAAGACAGTTTGCATTTCTTAGTTTTTGACCCATTAAAAAAACCATTAAATTCTTCTCACAATTTCATTAAAAAATGGAACAAGCTCTTTACTTAGACAAAGGAACCTTCACAGTAAGCACATTTGCATACTTTTCTCCAAAACCATGTCTCAGAGAGAGTGCATCTTGGGCTCTGTGACATTTTGTGGAGAGCCTCATCAGTGTTTCAGTCCACAGTTTTGTAAGCTTGTCAACAATTTCTGATGGTGACAATGTAAAATGCCATAAATCCCTATATAAACAAAAGAAAGGAACTGAACTAAATCTGGTAAAACAGTGATGTCCACTGTAAGAAATATGAGTGTTAATTTTTTTTTTTTGGAACAACAGATGTTAATCCTCTTTCACTGTGTACTGGGAATGCAAAGTACATCAGCAGTTACTAATGGGAATCCTGAACCACCAGTGCCAGAGACACAGACATAAGTTCAGCAACGTCAGTCCTGAGGTCCTTTTCCAACCTTGACTCCAACTGATAATTCAGCAAAAGAGGTGATGGTGCAGGAATACTGCCAGATCCACAATAAACAGACTGGCACTGCAGATTCGGAAAAGATTTCCTTCATGGTTTTATTTTCTTTGTTAAAATGTAAAAACCATGCTTCTCATTTAGCTGGGAAGAACCTGACATTTAACTTGTGTGTGTGTGGAATGCATGTGTGTGTGCGCACTCAGTCGTGTCTGACTCTTTGAAACCTCTACTGGAGCCCAGGCTCCTCTGTCCATGGGATTCTCCAGGCAAGAATACTGGAGTGGGTTGCCATGGCCTCCTTCTGGGTATCTTCCCAACCAAGGGATGGAACCCTCATCTCTTATGTCTTCTGCACAGGCAAGCAGATTCTCTACAACTAGTGCCACTTGGGAAGCCCATCAGAGTCACTGTCATGATTTCCATTCTGACATACAGAGTCAGTCAAGGAAACTTAAGATGCAAATGATGATTACTTGAAGAATAATTCACTTCAAATGAAAATATAGATTTATAGTTTATATAACTGTATACACATATGTGTATTCATGTGTATATACATATCTATAATAAAAATGCTTACCTTTTGTTTATAATGTGTGAGGCACTGTCTGACTTCTTTATATATATTATTAACTCCTTCTAATAATCTACAGAGTAGTTACTATTATTATTCAGATTTTACAGATTAGGAAATGGAATTGCCTGAGAGAGGTTAAGAAATGCGTTGATGGGTATAGAAAGTGAGTGAGTGACAGAGTTGGGATTCAAATACTGGTAGGTTGTCTGTAGAATCCACACTGCAAACCAGGAAGCTATAAACACATATACTGAAGAGTGATTAAATTCCTAAAAACCCTTGCTGCTGCTGCTGCTAAGTCGCTTCAGTCGTGTCCGACTATGTGAGACCCAGGGACAGCAGCCCACCAGGCTCCCCCGTCCCTGGGATTCTCCAGGCAAGAACACTAGAGTGGGTTGCCACTTCCTTCTCCAATGCATGAAAGTGAAAAGTGAAAGTAAGTCGCTCAGTCATGTCCGACTCCCAGCCTTCTTAAACATTCCTAATAAAAGGAAAAGTGAAGAAATGTCTGAAGTCTTCAGANTCTCCAGGCAAGAACACTAGAGTGGGTTGCCACTTCCTTCTCCAATGCATGAAAGTGAAAAGTGAAAGTAAGTCGCTCAGTCATGTCCGACTCCCAGCCTTCTTAAACATTCCTAATAAAAGGAAAAGTGAAGAAATGTCTGAAGTCTTCAGAATAATGTAAAAACTGGACAAATTCACTGTTAAAACTGTTGATAAAAACATGCTTTGAAGAGCGATGTGGCTGACCTGTTAAAATTTAAAATATTTAAATGCAAGCTGTATCACAGATATCCGGAGCCTTTGAAATTGATGTTGGTCACAGAAAGTCTGTATCTAGTCGTCTTTAGCTTTTCTTATTTTCTCTTAAAGCTAAACCAACTGTGTTATCACTTTTGAAGTTATTAAAAATAAATCTCCATATTTGACACTGTAGAAATATTAGAGTATCTTTGAAGTATCGGTCAAGTGGAAATTTTCCACAGCCTGACTTATATGGTTCAAAAGGAATAGATGGTATTTTTATGCTACTATGATTCCCTCAGAAAAGCACTTTTAAAAGTAAACGTTTTGATATCATCAGAGGCTGAAAGAACTTTTCATATGTATCTAGTTTTCCAACAGGAGGTGGGATTAACAATTCACATCCTGGCATTCAGTTCAGACTTGTGTTTGGAATGCTAATTATTTAGTGAAGAAGGTTGAGTCATGATTACTGGCCCATAATGAATCTTAAAATGACATATGTATATTTCAGAGACCTCTAAGCAAGTCAAAGTCATTTGTAGTTATTTTTATAAAGAGTGTTAGGGTCCTTAAAAACTAAAAATCTCATAAGATATCTTTATGCATTGAAGATGACCTAGTCTATATGGGACAGATTTAGCTATCCCACAATAAGAAATGAAGCAGAAGCAAAACACAGTGCTGGTTACAGTGATTAATATGTGTTGAACATATTATATAATATAATGTTACCATATTATATATATGTAAATACAATCATATTATACACATATATTCATGTTAATACATCTCAACTTTGTCTCTTTCTTCCTTGTCTTCAAAAAGGTATTATTAAAGAAAGGAAGATACTAGGGCTTGCAAAAACTGTATTTAACTTTTATTTTATATGAAGGGGACAGTTTTGCGTCACAAAAGAAAAGAGGACAAGTGAACTTAAATTCAATTCCTCTGTTCCTCCTACTCCAGATATTCTCACTCACTCCAAACACACACACACACACACACACACACACACACCCATCTGAACTCCTAAAAGGGGCCTAGCAACAAGGGCTGCCTATAGCCACACACACACACACACACACCCCCCACACACCCCCCCCCCAATCTGAACTCCTAAAAGGGGCCTAGCAACAAGGGCTGCCTATAGGCTGTGTCCTCTTTCTTTTGACATCCTGAAGAGTTTTGAAGCCCAGTAAGAAGCGAGGGATAGATCTGAAAGTGGTCAGTCCTTTAGAGAGAAGCAAGGCCTGAGTTCTGTTTCTTTCTCACCTTCCGTGGCCAGGAAACGTGCTATTGGCATTCTTGATCTGGTTAGCCTGACTTTCCTACTCCCTTCTTCAGGCTTTCTCTGCTTTTTTCTGGTCTGTGCTGTGGTTTGGATTTTAACTAGCTTCGCCAACCACCCCTCCATGACCCCAGAATTGAAGATTGGGATATTTGAAAAAAGGAAAACAAATGAACAGGAACAGTCACTTAATATTTACATGATTCTCACTGGATTACATTGCAAGTCCTTTGTCCTTTTCAAGTTGAGAAGAGGTTTCTTTGCTTAATCGTAATCCTCATTTTCACTTTTCTGTGAACAGCTAAATTCACACTTTTGAGAACCAAGAGAGCTCTCTGGTTCTCCTTCTTTCTNCTGGATTACATTGCAAGTCCTTTGTCCTTTTCAAGTTGAGAAGAGGTTTCTTTGCTTAATCGTAATCCTCATTTTCACTTTTCTGTGAACAGCTAAATTCACACTTTTGAGAACCAAGAGAGCTCTCTGGTTCTCCTTCTTTCTCAGTCTTCTCCTTTATCAGAGGAAAATGTCCAGGGCCCCAAATTTTCTCTCAAGTCATCAAGGACTGAACTGAAATCTTCTGACATTTATTTATTTGGTAAGCCATCCCACTCTTCTTTAGATACTTTTTGGTGATATTTTTAAAGATCAATAACTCATATATTGAATTGATGGATCTAATCTAATAAATTACATTTATTGCATTACAAAAATTCATGTATTCAATTATTAAGTCATAAATCACATAGGCTCTAACCCTAGGATCTCACATTCTATTGTGGAAAACAATCATTAAAGCCAGGAGTTAGCAAACTATTTCTATAAAAGCTCAGAGGGTAAACATTTTGGCTTTTTGAGACATACACTTTTTGTTTCAACTACTCAGCTCTGTTATTGTAGTGGGAAAGCAGTTTTGGACAACAAGTGTACAAGTGAGTCCGGCTGTATTTTAATAAATCTTTACTTACAAAAACAGGTGGCACACCAAATTCAGACCCAGAGCCATAATTTGCTGACCCCTGATATAAACAACAGATAATTGTATTACCCCATATCAGGTGCTTGGAGAAGGGAATGGCAACCCACTCCAGTATTCTTGCCTGGAAAAATCCATGGACAGAGAAAGCCTGGTGGGATACAGCCCATGGGGTCGCAAAGAGTTGGACACGACTGAGCGACTAATACACACACACACATTAGATGCTTAACTGTGGTATTCATATAGAACAAGGAGTTCATGGAGGACACAGCAGGCGAACCTCAGCAAACTGACAAGGGGAGGAGGGACATATTCCAGGCTAATGTAATAAGAACATAGAGAGAATGCAATATTGGTGACTGTTAGATGAGTTGAGAGAGTGACTTATAGCATGTGGCCCAAAGAAGTATGAAGGCGAGGCTGCAAATCCCTGGAGGTTGTGGGCTTCATGTGCATTGCCCAGTTTGGACTTGCTATTTTAAATATGGGGGGTTCTGTTGAAAACTGGGATCTTCAGAGGCTCAGAGCCATGATCAATATGTATTTCAAAATCGCATTCCGGCTCCACTGGGCAAAGGGAATTAACAGGAAACAGTGCTAATGAAGGCAGATGAAGGCAAGATTGCTGGGAATGTTTGTAACAGATCAAGTTCAGAAGATTGAACCTGAAACAATACAGTAATAGTGAAAGGAGAAAAAGGCAGGATTAAGGAAATACAGTAACAGAGACAGGAGTGAGGTTGATGACACTGTGACTTAGGTGTCATAAACCAGATGTGGTGGGAGGTCCCCAGAGGGCTCACAGAAGCTGAGAGGCCTGAGGGAATTCAGTGTTTAGGGAGAGCATGAGAGAAGCGAGTCCAGGGGTCCAAGTCACTGTTCACTGTCTTACTATACTGGATCATGGAACACACATACAACACACAAACCCATTCCCAAATCGCTAGTGAGACCTCTTCCTCGTGGCATTCCTGAGCCGCTTACCCTGTTCTATTTTTCCAAAGCACTCCCAACTTCTTCTACTATACAGCTGACTTTTAAAATAATGTTTATTATTAATCTTCTATCTCCCCCACTAAATGTAAGGTTCAGAAGGACAGGAACTTGTATTGACTTTGCTCACTGAAGCAGCCTCGGCTCCTAGAACAGTGCCTGTCACACTGTAGGTATTCCATAAATAGAGTTGATGAATAAATAAATTTAAAATTGTGTATATAACTGCCATTTGGAGCCCTGACTCTAATATCTTTATTCACCTGTTGCCTCTATAACATTCTAGCATCTTTTGTCATTTGGTAAAAAGATTATTTCTATTTGGTATTTAAAATAAATCCATTTCGCTGCCATACTATTTTTACATTCAAAAGGTTAATTCTATATGATGATGCTCTCCAAATGGAACTTTCTAGTTGTTCAGTCTGGCTGATGAAACTATCATTTGGTAATGAGAGATCCCTGGCCACTATGTTCTTCTTGATAATCTGGTCTACCTGGCTTCTAAATTCCCTTTGAGCAGGAACCATACTTTATACATGTGTAAAATAAAACCGTATTCTATACATGTGTATGTGTGTGTGTGTGTGTGTGTGTGTGTATGTGTGTGAGAGACACAACACATCTGTGCACATGCCCATGCACAGAGGCTGGTGCAGAACACACAGAAGATGCTCAATAAGCATTTTTGTATGCTCTGATTAATGAGAAAGCTGATGTCTATAGCTATGAATATATACGTGCAGAGAGGTGATGGTACCATCAGGCATTCCAGATTTATCCATGAGAGAATGTTCTCATGCCAAAGGCTGTTTCATGAAGGTCTAGGCTATGATTTAGATAGGATTTCCCTGGTTGCAAAAACATGCCCTGGTTTAATTCCTGAATTAAGTGGATTTATTCCTATGAAGACCTCCCTTGCTGTGGAGTCTTTCAGTGGCTGGCTTTGTTTCACAGGTGTGAAAACAGGAAGCCAGCAGCAGTTCCCAGAAAAGAAGAGCTTAGTGCTTACTGTCAGATTTGTACAGCATTTTACTAAAGATGGTTAGCAGTTTTGTTTCTGTTTCTTCTTTCATCACATTTTGTCATACACTAAATTCAGTAATTTTATCATCAGATGGTATGTTCCTCAGATTCAGGGATAATGTTTTATTTTTATCTTTCCCAGGAGCAACTACATTATCTAACTATACAAAGCAGGGTACTCAATAAGTTAACTGAATTTGAATTATGAATTGGTTTTGGTCAAAAAAATTTTTTTTTCTTACCTTCTAAGCTAGAAGTTGTTGTTTTTGAAAAGAAAGAATTATCTTAGAAAATTCTGATGTTTGGCTCATGTAACCTATACCTTCTTTCAGCCCCTTTCAGGCGACTGNATTATGAATTGGTTTTGGTCAAAAAAATTTTTTTTTCTTACCTTCTAAGCTAGAAGTTGTTGTTTTTGAAAAGAAAGAATTATCTTAGAAAATTCTGATGTTTGGCTCATGTAACCTATACCTTCTTTCAGCCCCTTTCAGGCGACTGTCACATCAATTTGTGATTTCTCTGTGAATATATTAAAGTTCACTGAATAATAATTACCAAAAAGTCATAAATGTAGGATTGAGGTTCATTTTAATTAGAGGGGGAAAAAAAAATCTCTGTGTTAACAAGCTACCTAGATTCTCCTTTTATTTCAACATATTTCCCGGTGAAAGGAGACTGAACTATGTTGAATTTATAACAAGAGCAAACAAACAACTTAGGAGCCAGCGCTGTGTTCAGCAGGTTTCCAAATGAACACTTTTTCTTTGATAGTATCTGTTAACTAGCTATATTTCTTAATCTTCATAAATGCCATCACTTAATTACTTTAACTCCTTTTAATGATTTGCTAAGTCAGCAAGTCTGTCTTTCCTGGTTAAATTGCTCCCTCTGGTGTTCACTGCCCAAGATGCACCAGCTCCAATCGACTGCATTTGTGTGTTAACATGCTTGGTTCTTAAGCAGAGCAAAATGGAGGAGTTCTTGGAGTAGTTCTAAAAGATGTAAACACATTTCACCTTTAAGTTAAACCTTTTAAGCAGAGAAAGTGATGTCATCGAGGAAGACAAGAAGAAATATCTGGAAGTTCCCTTAGAATCTAACACCAGCAAGATAGTTACCTCCCTCCACTGCTCACAGCTTCGCCTCCTCTCTGATAAGTTACTGGAATGTTACAAAAAAAAAAAAAAAAGGAACAATTAATAGACATGTTTGCATTTATATATCAAAAGCTATGACATTCAAGAGCATCTTTCTAGAATGGAATGCTTTCTCCCTTTCTGCTTAGAAGCATTGCAAACACTCATCACAGGAAATAGATTTCTGTTTCAACTAGTATTTTTTTAAAGATGGTATAGAATCAAATGTTATTCTTATTTTCTTAACGTGTTAACAAGTTTAAAAACTAAGGAGAAGCAAACTTCAGTATACTCTTATTAAATATAATAACTATTATATATTTGTACATTCACATTCTCAGACTTCTATCTTGAATTTATTATTAGATCATGTAATTTCATGATTTTATATGAGTGGAATCTTAAATTTTGGAAAATAAAAACCTACCAGACCATTTCCCCAGAAATATGAGTACCAGTAAGATAGATATAAACGAGAAAATAAACCTTTCTCTCCACACACAAAGATGTATGCCAAGTTCTGACTATTACTTAATGCAACCTATGTTTTATTGTGGTTTGAGAAAATATTTCTCAATATATTTTCATCAGACATGTATACATAGTAAAAATATATTTTAATGGCCCTGAAAGCATTCTCAGCTTAATAAGTTATGGGTATAAAATTTAGCCATGACAAAAAAAGATTTGCACCTAGTTGTCAAAGGGTTAAGAATATTATTAGCTTTTCTGTATATACAGACACATTTTCTAAGAACAAATATGTTTCTAAAAGCTGCCAAATTCTGCTACTTAGAAGAACTCCAAACTGGGAGTCTGTTAAGGAGAGATAACTGCATCCAGTGATTATAATAACTGGATTAAAACCGAGAAAGGAGGACCACAGGTACATTTTTACTAAAGGTGATGTGAAAGAAGAGGACCCTCTTTGAAAGAAACTGAATAGAACAGAATATTAGGACTTGGACTTAGGGAAAATGAAAAGTTTTATCTTTCACATGTGCTGTATATTTTGGTTACCTTTAAGAATGTTGATTCTATGAATAGAGAATTGCTTGGGAGAGAAAATTTTGTTGGAAATCCAGAAAGCTTAAGTTAAGGGGGGAAAAAATGCACTGCCAACTCTAAAATAATCAATTGATCATTAGCATGTTAAATCATGCTGAGGGTAGAAACAGTTTGCCTGTCTAATGAAACTCATGCAAACAAGGCTCAGATGCACTGTGGAATCATGAATAAACAACTGCATGGAAGGGATGACGAGCAACACCAACCACTTCTACTTCAAGTGCATGCCTGGTATGAGTAAATGAAGTACTGTTTCCATTATAAGTCCTTTTCCCCCAGCTTACTGCAGAAAATGAAATAAAAACAGCAACACAGTAGTACAACACATGCCAAACTAACAAAGGAAAGGAGGAGGGTAAGCGCAAATATATACCTGTTGGTGTGAAGGTAAAAGACGGGACTGAAAAATCAAAACAAAATATAAACCAGTTATTAAGCTGAAGAGAGAAAGGGAACATATCACATTAGTATAAATCAAGCAGACAGCTGAACATAAAACAAATGTAAATAACTAAGCCAGCCATTCTGACACTCTGATAGTGAATAAAACCAAATCTGAGGGTCTCTGCAGGTACCATTTCGAAGCGTCTGACATTCTAGGACGGGAGCGGGGTGGGGACTGTGCTGGGTTAGCCTGCGGATGACCCCTGCTTTTAGTAATAGAGACTTAGCTCATGGCTTTGGTACAAACAGGAATCCTCTACTATTAATCACTTCCAAACATTGGATAATGGGTTCTTAAACAAGTATTATCAGGGTCTTGCCTAACCTTATCTAGAAATCTGAAAGTAAATGCTTATTAAAGTGGACTGACTATAATATAATAGGTGCATGTGACCATTCATCACCTAGAGAGAGACAGTGATACAGAGAGAGGAAAGGAGAGAGCAAATGACATAAAGACAGAAGGAAAGGTAGAAACAAGATCGAAAGAAGAAGAAAGGAAAAATACCAAAAGAAAAGGAGGGAGGGAAGAAGATAGAAAGGAAGAAAGAAAAGGGAAGGAAAGAAGAAAGCAAGCAAAGAAAGAACTGGAACAAAGAAAACCGTAAAACCGGACTGTTTCGCTGACAAGAAATGCCTGATGCCTTAATATGAAGAGTGTATTGCTACATTTTTATCAGCATAGAAATTTGTGAATGGACAGACTATATGGGGGGTTTTAACTTTAATTCTGCTATTATAGTTTATACCTAGAAGCTTTCTAGAAGTAGGCTGAGCATTTAAAAATAATAGTGCATCAAAAGCTAAACAACAGAACAATAATGCTCCTCTGAAAATCTTCCCTCGCTGCAGTTATAAATCTTAATCTAATCAATAACGCCTTAAATCGAACTGCAGACCTCAAAAGTGGCATTCTTGCCTCCCCCCACTTGTCCTATCTTCTCCCATTCCTGGCTGTTGGATAACACCAGAGTTATTTTCATGACATTTCATAGAGGGAGGAGGCTGACTTTTTTTTTTCCCCTAAGCTCTTCACATTAATTTAAAGTAAGCACTGCCCTGTTAAAGAAAGCAAGAGAATCTATATTACTCCTTGAAGACTAAAATTTGCTTTTAAGAAATCCTTAATACACACAAACTAGAATACTGATTACTTATCATGGATCAAAAAGCTGCCAAAAATGTGTTTTCCACTTCCTATTTGAACGTCTACAAGAAATTTACTTTAGGATTAGAGCACCAGGGCTGCAGACTTGAATGCCACAGCATCCTTTACAGCTGTCACTTCTTACCAAACCATTTTATCTCTGAGCATACTAGGAAGAAAAAAAAAAAAAACTCTCAATGCTGGGGATCCAGTTTATACACTGTCTTCTTTCGCTGCATAGCAGTCTCTGTCTTAAGAATTCTATTGTGTTTTCCTTCAGTCAGGTCTTTTCAGAGAGTCAGTGTAATTTAGCTACAATCAAAAATTCAGAGCAATAGTAACTCGTCCTCATAAAAAATATAAAAGACATACATTTGAAAGTAAAGGTACTCAAGCAAGAATGGAGTGCCTGAACATTAATTTGCAATCACAAGGACACAGGGAAAAAATGAAAGGTCCTTGTCAGTACTCCTAGCCAACTGCTAACTTCAGTTTAAGGAATGGAAGAAGAGATGAAAAGAGGTCCATCTAAATGAAATTTTTACAGCTGGTTCACCAAAGGACAACTCAATTCTAAAAGCTTCCAGTAATAAAATAAATCATTTTATCCAGTGATGCTGGTGCACTGTGTGGACAAAGGGTACAAGCAGAGGGAATATCTACAGATAAATGTAGGGGAAAAGTGTTAAAGATGCTCACTATTACCCAAAGTCAAACTCTGGCTTGATGTTTCATAGGGCAGTAGGCTCTTTCACGTGGATTTCTTTTAAATATTTCACTTCCTTTTTTCTTAGGATGACCAGCATTGTTTCGGGCACAGTCAATTTAAGATTTCAGAATTCACTTTTTAAAATTGCATAGAACCAGAAAAATGAAAAAGTGCCAAAAAGGCAAAGTAAGGAAAGCAGAATCAAATGCTCATCAATTACATTTGTGATTATGTTCTATGATTTCTGCTTAACACGAGCTAGTTAAAAGGACAATATTAGTGCAATAGGTTTTGCAGAAAGAGCACATAGGCATTTCCAAGCATGCGTACAGTGCATTAGTAAGAGAAAAGAAACATTTCAGAAGGGAAGAAGGTTTCATGTCACATATTTAGGTTTCAAGACTAGAGAGAGCATTCCTTAGTTACAACTGCACAGCTATCATATTTATGGCAATAAAAATTATAAAATTCCTAGAAACTCAAAAGATTTTACATCTAAATGTTAAGTCACTTTTCCTCATTCAAATGGGATTTCAGAACACAACTCCCAACAGCCCGCCTGTGCCCTGCTCCACAACAAACAGACACCCACAAACCCCTTCTCTCCCTTATTTTTGGGGCAAAGGTTTTATATGGTAATGCTGGCCCCGACCCTGTTCTTTGAATGTGTGATGAGCACCTAGTCTCTTCGCAGTAACCTCTCAGCCCCCATTTTCCATTTCACAGGCAGGGATACTGACATTTTTGTTTTAATATTGACATAGGACCCATATTTAAGAATGATAATGCTAAGGCAAATGTATGTACATAAAGAGACTGCTGTGGAGCCGTGGGCCAGAGGCATGTTCATCGATTTCCACAGTGTAGGTGATGAATTTGTGTTGACTCTTTCTTGCTCAAGACCCCTTGTGACCAAGAGCACAAATATTTTAGACTGCTGTCTCAGACTGTTTCACAAGCTCAGAGGGATAGTAAGTAGGACTTTTCATTGAGAAAAGGTCTAACTAGCACTAACAAATTCTGACTTTGCCATATCAATGCTCAGAGAAATTGCATGGCCAAGACACGTGGGAAATGTTTATTTAGGAAAAATGTAGACAATTTTTTTTAAAAGGAGGGTGACGGTTGGAGTGGGTATTTACTAGTCATCCTCTTTAAATCTGNAGAATCACTGAATTAAATTACTTTCAATATATCATGTTTAAAAAATTTCATTCAAACATATATAGAAATTTAAAATTGAATTTCCTCTGAGACATAAAAT
The DNA here is from genome assembly GCA_006410875.1 of Neotragus pygmaeus. Classification (NCBI taxonomy): domain Eukaryota; kingdom Metazoa; phylum Chordata; class Mammalia; order Artiodactyla; family Bovidae; genus Neotragus; species Neotragus pygmaeus. The sequence goes on from SJYV01042559.1 coordinate 85,607, forward strand.
TTTGTTTAGAGATGCTGAAAGAGGAAAACAAATTTATTTTAAAAATTTCAGGCACACTAAAATAATTTTTCCAACTTAACTCCAATGTAACAAAATTCCAAATGTGTTGAAAGAAAGAAACCATATCTGATACAATTCCATGGGGCAAACTAATTCTGCAAATGCCTTTAAGCTGGATTTGCGGGGGTGGGGGAGAAATTTTGATTAGTCTTTACATGTGTTGTTTGTGTGAGCAACTATATATACCGTGAGCAAGTTAATGCTCTCTTTTAAATTATTTTTTTTTCCAAATGGCTTAAGTAAAAAGTATTTCACAATTATTGACTCAACAGACAAGTATTAAAAAAATAATTTATGTTGCTGTGCTCACCAGCAGATGGCGCCAAATATCCATGAACAATATAACCAAGCTCGCTTTTTTACTATACATGTATTTACCTTATACTCTTGGACCATTCCATTTTGAGTATCTTCAGGAGGTGGCTGCCAACTAACAAGAATTGCAGTTCCGTTTCCGTCATTCTTTGATACAGTTACACTTTGAGGTGGGGCACTGGGTGCTATTAAATTGTTTTAAAGAGCAAGTTTGTAAATAAGCATATTAAAAAACATTGAAAGCAGGCATTTAAACCATTAAAAAAAAATACAGTTTATATCTATAAACAAATATATATATGTGTGTGTGTCTCATCCAAGTCTGATTAGTCCCAAACTATTTGAATTTTTCCTCGATATTGCTAACCTATTGATACTGTGAATTTTTTATAACCAAAGTTATATAGATTATCTATCTCCACAAAACATTCCAGGAGAATTCCTCTCTCTCCTATCCAAGTGCCATTGTCTCCCTAAAATGTTCAAAAGTATAAATGCTAACCATCCATGACATTAACTGTATTATAATTTACTGTAATCAAAGGAAAAATTTTGTTATTTTTAAAGATTATACCTGTGACATGTAACTTATAACGTTTATGTAAATACTAATTTTAATTTCCAGTTACACGGTGGCTAGACATACTGGTTTGTGTAGAGCTGAGGGGTTTCTAGGGATATGAGCCATAAAATGTTAATCCCAGAAAGTCCTGGGCAAACCAAGACATTACTCACTTTATTTACAAATCCTCACTCAAAATAACATTTGATAAATGAATGAAAAAATTAACGGAAAGGCAAGCAAATTGAGGATAATTACATCTTCAAATGTGAATTTTAGTTCTGAATAATTAGATATATTCAAGATATGTCAGTAAGTAATACAATGTTCACATTTGCACATTTTTATATAGGCCGCTATTAAAGCAAGTCAAGTATTACAGACTTTAGTTTTTAGTAGTTCTAATTAAATAATATCTATTAACAAAATATAATGCTCACTACCAAGACAGTTAATAATGTCACTATTACCATTAAAAATTTTCAATTACGTTAATAAAAGCCTAATGAAAGTATTGCAATGCATAGTCATCACACATTTCATTATACTTGCCTTCTTCTAGGGTTTTGGCAAATTTAATTTCACTATCTGCTCCTTGAAATTCATTAAAAAAAGGACGAGCCTTAATTTCATAGTTGACTCCTTTTTTGAGATCAGGGATAACCACACTATTTTTGGCTGGGGTCCTCACTTCAAAAACTAACCACTCGGATTCACCATAGTTGGCTCCAGACGGGCGGTAAAGAACTTTGTATCCTTGAATATACTGAGACTGTTGGTCCACCTATTACAATGACAAATAAAATGCAATCACTCATTCCTTCCATTGACTTTTTAGAAAATCATGAAAATTAATGTGACAAGAGGCAAAAAAATTCTCTCTGGCTTCATCTCACAGTTTTCTAATCTATATGAAGTAGAATATGAAAAAAAATCACGATCTTTTGGAATCGGTTCATTTTTCCAGCTTAACGTATAATATTAGCTATGAACTTCTGTGCTTCATGCAGAAAGGTGGTGCACCATGGCAGTTCTGGTAGACATCTAGAGATAAGTCAGAGTGTCGAGGGGATGAGGAAACAACATGTGTTTTCCATTTTCTAATTTTAAAAGGCGACTTAATGCTATTTAGAAATAGTTCTCAGTTAAAATTTTTCATATGTTAATAATTCTGTAACTTATATATACTCTTTTGAAGAGTATTAGGAATACATAGCTTGTTTCCTTTGAGACGGGTAAAGTTCATTGCGTGTGTGCTCAGTCACTCAGTCATGTCTGACTCTTTTCTACCCCATAGACCATAGCCCGCCAGGCTCTTCTGTGCATGGGATTCTCCAGGCAAGAATACTGGAGTGGGTTGCCATGCCCTCCTCCTGGGGATCTTCCCAACCCAGTTCATTACTGCATAATATAAAATACATGCAAGATGACATTTTTCTTTGTTTAAAACCATTTCATAGCTACCACAACAAACAATGTTTACATTATAAAATTATCATTGGTGGGGAAGTAAGGAACCATATATATGTATGCATATTTTTCATATAATGATCTCCAAAAAGTCATCTGCTTATTAAAACTGAGATCAAATATTACAACAGCAACAATGACTCACTGTCCAGTGCACTTCGATTGAAGAGGAGGAAAGGATGGTGGGGTTGTGGAGATGCAGTACAACATTTCCCAGTTCTCGCTGGACCTGCTTGTGATCCACCCCCTGACTGGTTGGGGGAATATCTGCAACAATCCCAGAAGACTGTGTCAAAGCCTAGACAATGGTTCTGACTTGAATAAAAGCATGGGGAAACAGTCCTTTCATTCATAGAAAATCTCAGAAAAGAAGAATCATTCCAACTGTGAAGAATAATTCCAATCTGTGCTACAGAATAAAACAGGAACAACTTAACCTTTTTATTAGAATCAGGAGGACAGGACATACAGAGAGAGATAACAAGCAGAGGGCATATAGAAAGCAAAACAGAGCAGGTGGCAAAAATAACAACGGCAAACATCAGTGTTTGAGGGCTCCTTCTTGCCTAGGATGAAGGGCTTAGTGCAATCCACTCTGAGTTTGTTATACAACCTTCTGTAGTGATCCTAACTATGCAAGAAAGGAGATATCCAGGATCTGTGACCAGTAGATGAGTAACAAAGAGAATGGAAACACCTAAGTGAAAAGCAGGCACAAAAAGAAATTAGACACCCCTCATCTTATAAGATAANGTTATATAACCTTCTGTAGTGATCCTAACTATGCAAGAAAGGAGATATCCAGGATCTGTGACCAGTAGATGAGTAACAAAGAGAATGGAAACACCTAAGTGAAAAGCAGGCACAAAAAGAAATTAGACACCCCTCATCTTATAAGATAAACCTGGATATCTTTCCAAATAAGATATAAGTTAGTGGTTATAAAAGGGGGTATGGAAACCATCAACAGGATAGGACAGGATAGAATAGAATAAATCTGATGAGAAAAGAGTACTTAACATCTATTTAACTGATGGTTGCTTTACGTTAATCATCGTATCTCTGTCAAAAAGTTCAATAAAGAGCTTTAAATCTCAAAAATATCAACATTTTTAGAAAGGAGACCAAGAATATAGTAACAATTAAAACCACTACTAGTGTTCATTTATGTTGGATTTTTTTTCCCAACAAAAAGTATTTTTGCTACACTTACTAAAAAGTCTGTACTTGATAAAAGTTGCCTGTTTCTACAGAGATTTTCTAAATACAGATGCTTTGCTTTGTTTACAGTAGTATGAACAAGAGAAGAAAATTAATACTTTTATATCCAGAATTGTCCCTCTCAAATACCATATTTTGGCACATATATTCTAGACTACTTTCCATCTCATAAGCAACAGAAACAAGAATATTAGTTTTATGAATAATTAAATAAAGAACTGAGTTTGGGTAGAAAACAAAACATGGATATTAAAAGTGAGATCAGTTATCTGGGAAAATAATTTTTAAAAGAGTGGTTATGTGCATTTGTATAACTGATTCACTTGCTATACACTTGAAACTAACACAACACTGTAAATCAACTATACTTCAATAAAAATTTTTACAAATAAGGTTGGTAAATATCTTTGACAGAGTTCAGGGAAGGCAGGCAAATGAAAGAGATGACCGATCAAGAGTACTATTCAAGACTCTGATGTAAAACCTTGATTTTATATATATATATATTTATATATACTGAGCCTCTGACATAAATTTATAAATAAGCAAAATGAGAAAAACTGAGTTTTGGCTTCTCATCCTTTATCAAAGATTAGGAGTAGGTTTGGCTCATATTGGTCCTCAGGCCACAGACTATAGATAGTAAATACTTGATTGTTAAGTTTTTCATCTCAGGAATATTTCCTTCCCCACTAGTCTCCATTGCTCATAGAACTTAATTACCATCTATTTCTAGGGTAAGAGTGGCATTCACGGACAGAATTGGCAATTCCCCAACTCAGCAACTTGACAGCCATGTGACACTGGGAAGATTTTGTAACCTCACTATTTTTCAGTTACCACATCTGTCAAATGGCAGTATCAGTGGAAGTCACTTTGGACTGTTTTTGTGAGAACTGAATTTCTTAAGGCATAGAAAGTCCTTTTCTTGAAGGTAGGGATTGGGTCCATTTTTACGAACCTAGAATACCTAGCAAAATGGCATACATATAGAATGTGTTTAATTAACACTAGTTGAGTTAAAGTGAATTACTGTACAGAACACATGCACACATTATACACATTAGCTTCTAAATATGCTCTCTCATACGTAAGATTCCATCCTCAGGGAAATCATCTGCCTTCTAGGAAGTGTCTTCAAACATGTCAGTAATCATTTTTAAAGGTAACTACCATAATTTGCACAGCAATCTCTAATTTCTCTGGTTGAGGTAACCTTGCTAGTTAATCTTCTCATGAAAGTTTCTAGATTCTCTTGCCTACTGTCACCATCTTGGAAATAGAACATTATTTCAGAAAATTCCTCACAAGAAAGAAAAATGGAAAGTAATGTTAAATAGTGTAATATCGAGACATTTATTAATTGGACTCTTTATTGTTCTTGCTTTCCTTCTCCTCCTGAATGTGTATTATCATAAAAAAGGTCTTCCCAACATGCAGAATCAAACTTGGAGGAAGTCTTAGATACTATTTTACCCCTGCCATTTCCCTAGTATTGGAGTTTCCTATACACAATTTTTGAGGATGGGATTATTCAGGTCCCATATCATTATTTACAATAATTGGTCTCTTACTACCTAGACCACACATATTTCGTACATTATGTGTCTGTGTACATATTCTTTAAAAGATAGGGTTCAAGAATGCTGTGTGGACAGAATGTGGATAATGAATAGTATTAACAGTGGCAACCACCACCTTCATTTGTCTCCAATCCCCCCACTCCACCTGCTAGCTGCTCATATCATCTCCCTTGCATTATCAAATCTTATATTTGAGAAAGCACATTTTGATTACCCTGGGATAGGGTAACTGTGACATGGGTCTACCTGACTCCTGAACAGGAAACTATGCCCTATATCTGTACTAACTTATGACCCAGTTTACTCATAGGAATCTCCACTTGGGGAAGACTTTCTTGAAGCCATGCTGCAGAAGCAGTTAAAGAAGCTATGCTGGGATTCCCTTGCTGGTCCAGTGGTTAAGAATCTGTGCCCCCAATGTGGTGGCTGAGTTCAAACCCTGGTCGGGGACATAGATCTCATATGACACAACTAAGAGTTTGAATGCCACAACCAAAGATCCCAGGTGGCACGCATAAGACCTAATGCAGCCAAATCAATCAATCAGTCCATCAACACTAAAAAGAAAAATTATGAAAACAAGTAGCCTGCCTGCTTCCTGTGAATCAATTTCCAACAAGTCTTTGCTGAATTTCCTCTACCTCGGCTCTTCCCCTAACTGCTTACGCACGCATTCTGTCAGTTGGATTTTCCCAGGTTCTTCCCCAGGCTCCTGCTATGGTCTGACTCAGCTCAGTTTCACTGTGTCTCAAAAGCCATCTAAAACTAGACAGTAAAATCTGCCTCAATGGTAACTTCCATTTGCTGGTCTTATTTAGGTGCCTGGAATTAGAATAAGCATATCTTGCTCACACACAAGTCTCTTAAAATATTAAGGAAAAAAAAAATCAGCCCTAGTCTAACTTTATTATTTGGGGGAATATTTTTTGTGCGAAGTTCTGGATTTTTTTTTCCAGTGATAAGAATTTTAGCTTTCAATGCAGCCTCCCCAACCATCCTCATCTTCCTTTTAAATATCTTTAAATTCTACCTGAAAATGTAGTGCTCAAAAAAGAACACATTACTCTATTCGTGATCTGACCAGTTCAGATTTTGCTCTGCATATAATTCTGCTAAGACTAAATTTGTTTTTCTGACAACTACTCACTCAGTTGGCTCTGGGAGGTGTTCTAATTGACTTCAAACACTGAAGTCAGCCTCTTCCCCCCACCTCTGCCCGCAACACACCCAATGCACACACTCCTTTTAAGCCCAGTATCCTCAGCCTATCCTTCTACAGCTAAGTTTTAAAACCTAAGTTCAAGTACCAGACTTTTAAATTTGCTCCATTAATTTTAATCTTGTTAGTGCTGGCCCATCATTCCAGTCTGTCGAGTTACTTAATTCTGGTTCTCTCACTTAGCATGAGAGCTGAGTTTCTCAAATTTTATGAACTTCCCTTATTTTTAGTCCAGTGAAAGAAATACAAATACAACGACAAATGACAAAGTCTTATGGTATAACATAGAAAAGAAGTCCTGCATATTCATAAAATTGGCTAATTTAATACTTGTCCAATCCTGTGGAGTAGGGATTTTTAGCCCCATGATATAGTTAAGGGAATCAATGCTCAGGACTCACTAGCTTGCTAATAGATTGAGGAGCTAAGATAACAAATTCTTTTATTTCAAAATGGTATGCCTGTTTTACTGTTTCTAGTTTTCCAGCTGACATGGGTTCATTTCATTTAGGTTATTCTACTAGCTATCATGTATAAAGGTAAGTAGATTAAAATTTTTAAAAACAAGTTAACAGATAAAGTATTAACTACTCCCCATTTACAGCTGAGGATGTATTTTACAAAGTCATTTATATGTGTATATGACAGAATCACAGTTAATCAGAAACTTTCACTAAGGTCTATTGGGTAGAGATCACTGTACTGGGGACCAAAGTTTCAGTTCACTTTACAGCTGTCCTAGTTTCTGCATTCTTTATAAATGCGTATATAACACTGAAAACCTCAAACTGCCTTAAGGCACTGAGACTATTAAAGCTACTGGTGAAGTGACTCATACTAGCAAATATATGCATTTGGGTGTGTTGATTTCACACAGCAAAAAACAGACGCGGGCATGTTCCATAGCTCGGTTTGCTTTCTCTGGGAATTCTGAAACAAAAGGTCCTTCTCAAAAGGTTGTTTATACACTCTCTAGAGAAGACAAAATGCCCAACATGGCAGCTAGACACTCTCTCAAAACTGGAAAAAGTAATTTAAATCTTTTCAGTACTTCTGTGTACAGTTTGTTTCTATCACTGTAACTGTTTCAATTTTTGCTTTGGAAACACACAAAGATAGAGACATTATGATTCCTCTGTATGGTCACAAAAGAATCTTATATTTCTAATTCCTACCATCTAGAGATAACCTTTCTTTACTAATCTTATATGAATAAAGTATATTTTAACTGTGATGACAATACATTAAAATAAAAGGCACAGGTTGATTCAAATTCACCTTTTTTTCAAAATATAAGTTTTACCACTGCTTAAACATTAAAATAACAGGAGGAACAAGAGGGTGAATAGGAGATAATAATCTGATGAAAGCTAAAAATAATCCTTATTCATGAAAGACAATAAAAAGCAGTATATCCAGAACATGGTTCAAGTGAAAAAATTCCCAATTTCAAATGTGTTTAGAAGCAGCTTCAACATGTTCATTCTTCCTTGTATCTGTTTTTTTAACTCAGCTTTGATGAACACATACATGATTTCCATTTGAAAGTTTAATATGTTATGGTTCACATAATTGACAATGAAAGATGGACCAAAGAATATACAGACCTAGATTATTCTTTTCCATGCTTTGCAAAGATTGGACAGACGGGTTAAGAACAACTATCTCTTACATTTGTGTGATTTCCAGAGAGTATGACTTGATTATGTTCGTAATGTTCAAGATTCATCCCAAAGGTCATGAATATTAATCTCATAAACAAAATTTACTTAGTCTTAAATACAATGAAAGATATTGTGATTTGTGATTAAGATTAAATCACAAAAAGATTTGTGATTAAGACTTTACATCCACATGTAGTCATATTTAAAAATCAAGAAACTGAATATATTATAAAAATATTCTCATAATATTTTTGCTCATTGAATTTGTGACTTTATAAAACGAGAAACATTTCTTTGTTATTTGTCAAGTCATGGAGTGTTTAGTCAACCAAATAAGAAAGTTTGTAGACACCATGATTTAAAAATTAATTGAGCAACTAAAACACATATATTTTAAATATATAATCTTAGCATGTAAAACAAATGATTTTACTTGTATAACTGTAACATCTAAAGATAAGTAGGTGTCCCAAGGCTGAGTAAACTAATACTTACCTTGTGTTTTCACTGGGTCTGATATCTGGCTTGGATCACTAATTCCATACGCATTGGCTGCCCTCACAAGGAAAAGGTAAATTGCATTAGGTTTGAGTCCTTTAATGGCAAATGTTTCTGTTTTCACATTCTCCGCTACCGTCTGCCAGCTGCTACCAGATGCATGGCTATGGATAGATACATAAGTTAGAACATGCATATTTAATGGTAAATCAAAAAAGAGAACTAGGAAACACCATCTTCGCTCTACCTGAAGGCTTCTATAATATAAGACGTTGGAGTTGCACCTGAATTCAAATTTGGTTGCCATGACAACGTTACTGTATTTCGGCTGACATCTGTGACTTCAGGTTTTGAGGGGGCACTAGGGATTAAATTTGGATCGGTGGGTCTTGGAGGCTGAACTGGAACTCCAAATTCTAACAAAGAAGAAAGAAATGAAAGATGCTTACACAGAGAAGCACACAAATTTACATAAAATATCCATCCCCTACTTAGACTTCAAGACATCCACTTCATCTTTTTACCAGTAAGGAAACAACTACATTTCAAGCTTCACTTTTAGGTAAAATGCAATCAAATTTACCTTGGACTTCAATGTAAGCACTCCATGTTGCTTCACCACTCGGGGTTGATGCAATGCAAGTGTATCGACCAGTATCACCCAGCTGAGAAGAAAGACCGAAAATAAATATTTGGAATACTCAAGAGCTCACTGGGCTGGAAAAACAACTATATTTTTGTATATGGCCCATGAATATGGATAGCTGCTTTAAAATGCACCAACCAGAAGCTTCCTCTTAATTTAACATGTTTTCATTGAATGTGAGTTAAAATACTGAATTAAGATAAAAGACAAATTGTTATTCTAATTGTATGATAAATATAAAGCATTTAAGTACATTAACATCATCAATTTCTGTGTCAGGCATAGTATACGAGGTATATAACCTTAAATTCAAAGGGTTAATCTTTAATACTAATTTATATTTCATATTTATTAAGTCACATAGTAAGGCTAATAAAGTATAGCCAATGACTCTTCTTGCTGTTTCATATTTTATCTGAGTTACATCCACATGGATAAAGGAAATAAACAGATATTTAAAGAAAATGGATAGACACAAACCGATTTCTTCTTAAAGCATTCCCTCTTTTTTCTCATTTTATTTTTCTAACCTGTAACTTCAGGCAGTTTAACAAGTATAAAGTTAAACCCCAGCTAGAATGATGCTCTCTCCCCCTTCAGAAGACTGACTGTCAGAAAACAAACACAGGTCACATGTTCAATGGTAAAATACTCAGTAGCATAATGAACCCATATACCTCTGCTTGAGGCAATAGCTCTATCATCAAATAATATTGGATAAAGCAAGAATGCTGTCATTTTGTTCTGGCAAATGTAATAACAAAGTCACAATCATTGTCACAAAAAAGTACAACATATTAACTTTCATGGCACATGAAATGAACTGCTATGTTGATCCAAAACTCCAAAGCAGCCACTCACAATAGGCAATAAAGCAATTGAAATTTATGTTTATTGCTGTCAAAGCTATTCTTTCATATGCCCCATGAGCTTGTCTCGTCTTGACCTAAAATGAAAAAGAAAAACCAAACCAAAACAATATAGTCCTGAAAAGAACATGTACGGGATGTGATGTCCTGAGAAGATAAACCCCTAAATTGTTCCCACAAACCTGTGAGATTTCATCATTTCACATTTTGATTTGAAATGTACATTGAATCTATACACTGCTTTATCATTTTTGTTTGCATGTAGAGTATTCTGTAATTGCAAAATGCTGAACCAAATATTCACAATAGAACTCTTGAAGTTTACAGCACAAAAAATAGTACTGGAAAATAACTTTGAAAACTGGAAGGAATGCATTATATCACTGCTTGGAAGGTATTTTTTTTCTCCCACAAATTCTCATCCTTTTCTCCTCCACGTAAAATCTTACACTACTTCCTATGGGTTAAATTATGAGTCATATCACCAGAAATACATACAGAGAAGAAAGAATAAGGCATCAAATTAAACATATATTAATACTGTTATTAGCATTTCATTCTTTCTAAAAATTGAGGCTTCAAAACTGGTTTGCTGGAGGCAAAAACAAAGTGGAACAAAATGGGAAACCCAGGGTGTCACAAGTTACCTTAGCATATCGGATCTGTAGTACTCCCGTCTCCAGCTGTTTGATTCGAGAATCTTGGGTTGAAACAAGGACTCCATCCTTTCTCCACAGAATTGTGGGCACTGGACTGCCTGTGGCCACACAGCTGAGCACTAAAGTACCATCCACTGCTACAGTCTGATTCACAGGACCTTGTCGAATGACTGGGGGAGGTCGGTCTGCAATCACTGCCAGCAAAAACAACAGGAAATAGATTTCTGCAACTGGAAGCAATTTTCTAATCATCTGAGCAACAGCAGTTGCTCTAGGCTTTGAAACACACTAATTAAACAAGTAATTAAAGTAGGAGACATGCATTATTCAGAATGCATTTCTATGATGTACTGATTCAGAATATTAAGATACAATGTACCCACCACTGAGTATGTTTGCTGCATCGTCCAGGGGCCTACTTGAGTTCAGAGACTACATAAAGGTTGTGGATGGTGAAGATGTTTGGTGGTGAGAAGTGGCATACTGTGCTTTATAAATTTTAAAATATGTAAAACACAAGATGACAACAAAAAACTATTTACCCTAAAGAAACGTATGAGACAGATCTTCATAAATGAACCAAAGCCAAACTGACAATTGTTCTGTGTCCAACAGATAGAATGATGATATCGCACCAGCATGTTTGATAATTTTGTATCCAAAAACATGCTTTGGACTTTGATAACTGACAAATAAATATGATTGAGCTCTTTTGATATTGGAATTTTTTCTATTAAAATAGTACATGCTTAAACATATCTCAATCCTAATAATTTCAGGGAAACTGGAAAATTGTCCAAAAGTACTGTTGGTAGGTGGTAGCTCAAGTGATAAGGAATCTGCCTACAATGAGGGAGACCCAGGTTTGATCCTTGGGTCAGGAAGATCCCCTAGAGAAGGAAATGACAATGCATTCCATTATCCTTCCCTAGGAAGTCTCATGGACAGAGGAACCTGGCGGGCTATAGTCCTTGGTGTCTCAAGACTTAGACAAGCTTAGCGAGTAAACAATGACAAATCCAAAAATATAACTCAAGCTGATACTCTTAACTCAGGAAATAACACACTTCCATAACAGAATTATAGGAATGGGAAGATGCTTTCACTGATTTTATTATCTTAACAGTTTTAATGTCCTATGGAAGGAAATAATGGAAGGCAACTTTTATATAATACAAATAAAATTATTTTTATTATATGAAAAAATTCTAAAAGTTTTCTCTGAGACAATAAAATCATAATTTTGGGGAAAAGCCACATCAACTGTAGTGGAACGAGAATAAATCCTGCATTAGAGAGATCTTCTATCCCTTGACCTCGGCAATTTAGGTGAAATTTCATAGATAGTTTTGTAAATGATTAAACAAAAAAAAAGTTCATTTTTCATTATTAAACTTTAAAATTCTGAATATTAGTTTAAAATTTTTATGTCATGAGTATTCAAAAGACAACTCTAGGAAATTGCCTGCTTAAAGAAAACTGGTTGCCACAGTAACTAAATTTTGGATGCAACATTTTGAAGCCTGGATGTGTCACGTTCAAAGTTTTNTGAATATTAGTTTAAAATTTTTATGTCATGAGTATTCAAAAGACAACTCTAGGAAATTGCCTGCTTAAAGAAAACTGGTTGCCACAGTAACTAAATTTTGGATGCAACATTTTGAAGCCTGGATGTGTCACGTTCAAAGTTTTATGCACCAAAGATTCTGCACAAGCTGGAGTCACACTTCAATTTGTTCCTCATTTATCATGCAATAATTATTAGTGTTGGGCTTTCAATCTAAGAAAAACAAGAAAGCAAGAGAGTGAAATCAACAACTGTGCATTTTTACTTCACCTTTCCAATTCTCTTCTATCTTTGGTTGCTAGTGTAAAATTTGTTAATACCGTAGGGGTGTATTAGAAGGCTGGAGGTTGAAATTTGGCAGGAATGTTTCAAATACCCCATGGGTAAAAAATATAAGCCAATAACTCCTTTGCTTAGAGTTGCTTAATCTTTTCTACATTATCTGTTAAGTTTGGCTAAAATCAAATTAAATGCCCCTCCTGGTATGTATGAAGAAATAGTGATAGTGTTTTACTGCACTGAGGTTTTTAGAAGACTGTACCGCCTGTGTTCCCTTGATTCTAAGAACGAATGAATATTTATTTCTAGATATTAATTGAATTAGTAACAGAGTGGTTCTTTATAACTGATTATAATCAAGCCCAGTAGTGCAGTGGTTTGCTTTCATAGTCTTGTTATATTTAGAAATAATTCAGTATCTGGGGATTTATTCAATTCTTTCTGTCTTCACAGTGCTTTGATATTTGCCTCATATTTAGCATCCTTTGCATTTCCTTATCCTATCCCAACCCAGAATAATGATACTGTTTCCTAGCTACTGATTTCTTCCTAGTTTACCTTGGGTGGTTTACAAAAATAAGCAAGAAAAGACGAGCAGGCTTGACTATCAGCCTACACCATCTGTCATGTGTCTTTAGGCAAGTTCTTTATATTATCTAAGTCTCTGGTGTTTATCTGTAACATGAGGATAATAATACTTGTTCTAACCAGCTCCAGGGATTGCTACGAAGATTTAAGTGGAATAATAAATATTCCATGTGCTTTGCTAACTGCAAAAAGCTAGGGGTGACTGCAGCCATGAAATTAGAAGACGCTTAGTCCTTGGAAGAAAAGTTATGACCAACCTAGATAGCATATTCCAAAGCAGAGACATTACTTTGCCAACTAGGGTCCGTCTAGTCAAGGCTATGGTTTTTCCTGTGGTCATGTATGGATGTGAGAGTTGGACTGTGNTGGAGGAGGAAATGGCAACCCACTCCAGTATTCTTGCCTGGAGAATCCCCAGGGATGTAGCAGCCTGATGGGCTGCAATCCATAGGGTAGCAAAGAGTCAGACATGACCGAGGTTACTTAGCATGCAGACCAACAAACGTTAAGAGTCATAGATCACAATTGCCATCAGTTTGCAAAACATATCTCAAATACCTGAAGGCTGTAAACAGTTATCTCATTTCAGCAATTAGAAAGCTGAAACACTGGAAGCAATCGGCAAATAGCTAGTAATTGGAAAACTAATGCTCTTTCCACTGTATATCAATAACTTTTGAGAGATTCATGGAAGCGATTTTAGATTTTATATATCATTCAGTTACCACTAACTACTTTTTCTTACATTTTAGTAATAAAGAGAAGAAGTATTTTCAATTAAATAGGTGACATGAATTTCTATGTTCCTGAGTCAAATGTGACTAGGTGTAGCCCTCAGGTACAGAGAAATAGCACTTCAAAGACAATTATGCTCTATCATATTCTCTGCCTCGTGCTTTGTTCTGCCTTTGCCTTTATTCTGCCTTTGCCTTTATTCTATTTGCAAACAATAAAGAGAAAAAGATGAGAAACTAAAGTCAAATAGTATCCAGAAAATACTCTGCCTATTATCTCTCTTCTTGATTTGGTAATATGTAAATAAGGCTATGGTTTTTCCAATGGTCATGTATGGATATGGGAGTTGGACTGCAAAGAAAGCTGAGTGCCAAAGAATTGATGCTATTGAACTGTGGTGCTGGAGAAGACTCTTGAGAGTTCCTTGGACTGCAAGGAGATCCAACCAGTCCATTCTAAAGGAGATCAATCCTAAGTGTTCATTGGAAGGACTGATGCTAAAGCTAAAACTCCAATACTTTGGCCACCTCATGTGAACAGTTGACTCATTGGAAAAGACCCTGATGCTGGGAGGGCTTGGGGGTAGGAGGAGAAGGGGTCAACAGAGGACGAGATGGCTGGATGGCATCACCGACTCGATGCACATGAATTTGAGTGAATTCTGGGAGTTGGTGATGGACAGGGAGGCCTGGCGTGCTGTGATTCATGGGGTCGCAAAGAGTCAAAGACGACTGAGCAACTGAAATGAACTGAACTGAAATATTGATATTGTCAGCACACACAATAGGTACAGCTTACTAATAAAGAAGGAGTCCATAGTTGTAAGTTGTCTGTACAATATTTATGGACTCCAAAACAAACAAAACTAAAAATTTAGTACCACCATAGCAAATACAAAACCACCTAAAATCTCCCCAGAGATGGTAAGATGAAACAGGACGTTTAGTTTTAGAAGTGAACTGGCTACTAGGGATGAATCCCAAATCCACAAATTTAGGGGTTTTGTTTTGCTTTTAGTTTAGCAGAAGTTGATATGCTTGACTATTCTCACATATAACCCTTCATGATAAAGCCATGTCAAAGGCACTTAGAAAGTCTTGCTTTCAATTATGAGAATAGTAAGGGATATTTCCCTAGAAGGAAAAGTATGACCAACCTAGATAGCATATTGAAAAGCAGAGATATTACTTTGTCAACAAAGGTCTGTCTAGTCAAGGCTATAGTTTTTCCAGGGGTCATGTGTGGATGTGAGAGTTGGACTGTGAAGAAAGCGGAGCACCAAAGAATCGATGTTTTTGATCTGTGGTGTTGGAGGAGACTCTTGAGAGTCCCTTGGACTGCAAGGAGATCCAACCAGTCCATCCTAAAGAAGATCAGCCTTTAGAATGATGCTAAAGGCTGATGGAAGGAATGATGCTAAAGCTGCAACTCCAGTACTTTGGCCACCTCATGCGAAGAGATGACTCGTTGGAAAAGACTCTGATGCTGGGAGGGATTGGGGGCAGGAGGAGAAGGGGACGACAGAGGATGAGATGGCTGGATGGCATCACCGACTCAATGGACGTGAGTTTGAGTGAACTCCTGGAGAAGGTGATGGACAGGGAGGCCTGGCGAGCTGAGATTCATGGGGTCGCAAAGAGTCGGACACGACTGAGTGACTGAACTGAACTGAAGGGATTTTTGAAAATACTTTATCATAGTTTCCGTTTGCCATTTTTCATGTGCATCCTTACATATAAGTTGCTTTACAAAGTTGCAATCATAAACATATTTGCAAATCTATATTCTACTTTTTCTAAATATTGATTATATTAATCATTATCAAATTCATTATGTGTCTTCATAGTCATCATTGAGTAGCTCTAATATATTTAAGAAATTGTAAAAACATTTTGAAAGTGAAAGTGGGTCAGTCATAACCAACTCTTTAAGACCCCATGGATGGAATTCTCCAGGCCAGAATACTCGAGTGGGTAGCCTTTCCCTTCTCCAGGGGATCTTCCCAAGGGATCCAACCCAGGTCTCCTGCATTGCAGGTGGATTCCTTACCAGCTGAGCCACAAGGGAAGCCCCCAAAACATTTTAGGTCATCCTAATTTATTGGAATCAGTAGATATATAATGTATATCATACAGAGTGTTAAGCATCTGAACTTTTGAGTGAGATGGCCTGAATTTTGAAGTATGTCTTTTTTTTTTTGCATGGAGTTATGTTTTCATTTCTCTTGGATACTGAAGTATGTCTTAATCAACAGCTAACTGTTCATTCCTTCCTTCTTTGTTATACCCACTTATTAAAAAAAAAAATCTAGTGAGTGTCTACCATGTGTCAGACCTTGGTGGATACTGTGTATATATTTACTTTTATTAGACATAAATATTCCTTAAATTGGAAGACTCGGATTGTTAAGATGTTAATTCTCCTTAAATTGTTCAACAATTAAAGTGGAATCAAAATTAAAATTCTGATTTTTTTGCCTACCTAGGATATTAGGTTGTGTATGTATATCTGTGTGTGTGTGTGTGTGCGCGCGCGCGTGTGTGCGCGCATTATGTGTATGGAAATTGACCAGTTTTAAAATCTTTATTAAAAAATGAAGAAGACCTGTAACGGCCAACCTAAAACAAGAAAAACAAAGTTGGAGACTTTACCAGTTTGTAAGGTTTACTATAAAGCTATAATAAGTAAGATCACATATACTGAGATAAATCACTGGAATATAACAGAGAAAATACAAGTAGGTTACTACATTTATGGGGCCTTCCCTCATAGCTCAGTTGGTAAAGAATCCACCTGCAATGCAGGAGACTCTGGTTCGTTTACAGGGTTGGGGAGATCTGCTGGAGAAGGGACAGGCTACCCACTCCAGTATTCTTGGGCTTCCCTTGTGGCTCAGCTGGTAAAGAATCTGCCTGCAATGCAGGAGACCTGGGTTTGATCTCTGGGTTGGGGAGATCTACTGGAAAAAGGAAAGGCTACCCACTCCAGTGTTCTGGCATGGAGAATTCCATGGACTGTAGTCCATGGGGTCGCAAAGAGTCAGACACGACTGAGTGACTTTCTCTTTCACTACGTTTATGTTCATTTGAATTATGATTAACATGACACTGAAATTTACCGGGGAAAGGCTTGCCTTTTCAGTAACTGATGCTGAAATATTTAGGATCCATATAAGTGAAGAAAAGGAATTTTGACCCTTATTTTATACCATACACAAAGATTAGTTAAAGATTAACAACTTAAATCTCAAACATACAGACAATAAAGATTTCAGAAAAAAAAAGATGAATATCCTCATGATCTTAAGGTAGACTAGGGAACTAAAAGGACAAAGCACAGGAGAAAAAAATAATAAATTAGTTCTCATTAGAATTAATTTTTTAAGCCTTAAAATCATCATTAAGCGAATGACTGGGAATAAATATTTATAATACATATATCCTACTAAGATATAGCCAGACTACATGGGAAAATGGAAAAAAAAAGAAAAAGAGAGAGAGAGAGAGAAATGAGTAGAATATATGCATCCACAAAAAGGCAAACCAGGATAATTGAGTGCATATGCCCACCTGTAGTCTTCTACAGAAACATTTAGCTTTATTAATAAAAGCCCTGAATTGAAAATAACCCATCAATGGAAGAATACATAAATAAACATAAATAAATTGTGAGCTACTTATACAATGGAATACTATACAGCAACAAAAAGAGTGCATATATATATTTTTATGTATATATACATATGTATATACAAGTACTCTCCAGTGTTTGAAAGTTCATTATGAGCCAGTTTGCTTTTATGAGGGCTTCCCTGATGGTTCAGTTAGTAGAGAATCCACCTGCAATGCAGGAGACTCCGTTCGATTCCTGGGTTGGGAAGATCCACTGGAGAAGGGATAGGCTATCCACTCCAGTATTCTTGGGCTTCCCTTGTGGCTCAGCTGGTAAAGAATCTGCCTGCAATGAGGGAGACCTTGGTTTGATCCCTGGGTTGGGAATATCTCCTGGAGAAGGGAAAGGCTACCCAGTCCAGTATTCTGGCCTATAGAATTCCATGGACTGTATAGTCCACGGGGTCGCAGAGTCAGACATGACTGAGTGACTTTCACTTTTTTGCTTTTATGAAAGACCTATAGTAATATAGGGCTTTCTAGGTGTCTCAGTGGTAAAGAATCCTCCTGCCAATGCAAGAGATGTGGGCTTGTTCCCTGGGTCGAGAAGATCCCCTGGAAAGGGAAATGGCAACCCACTCCCAGTACTCTTGCCTGGGAAATCCCAGGGACAGAGAAGCCTGGCAGGCTATAGTCCATGGAGTCACGAAGAGTCTGACATGACTGGGCATGCAGGCATGCACATTAGTGTATTTGCTCACTAACTGAAATAAATCTGAAGCGGATTTTCAGTTTTATAAAAGAATTATTTCCTCACTTTATGCCATTTCTACTTATATTTCTGTTTCATAGGAATGCTCTATTTTCAAAGAGCAGAGGAAATCTGTTTGTATATACTTTTTATATATTTATATGCTTACTTATATTTCCTTTTCTTCTTTTTTATATATTTATATGCTTACTTATATTTCCTTTTCTTCTACTACTTTCCATCTTATGGTTTGGAGATTTTCTCTATTGTTTTCAGTCTCGAAGTCATGTCCAACTCTTCAACCCAGCACATCAGGCTTCCCTGTCCTTCACTATCTCCAGGAGTTTGCTCAAATTCAGATTTCTCTATTACTGCACCTTTATATTTGGCATTAATTAATCATGCTTAGAAGAAGTGATAATCAGAACAAAAACTTGCTCATCTTGAGTTGTGAGAAGGATCTGTCAACAATTCATCTTATCTTCATGATTTGGAAGAAAGAAAAAGGATGATATTTTATACCAAGAGATTTTAAAATAATTTTTTATTTTTCAAAAAATGGACACTGTCCTGCGTGTAACTATTCAGTGTAAACTTTCTTTGTATAATTGTCATGCTTTTATGAATCTAATTTGATGCAAGAAATTTCATATAGCCTAGTTAAAATAAAAATGATTTTACATTTAATCACTTTTATCTTTATCCTTTTAGCCTTACATCAAAATTACTGTAAGAAAGGATGCAAAGTTGAAAATAAGTGTGCTTACTGGTATTCTCTTTAGACACTAAGCCAAACTTTGCCATTTTGAAATAAAATGCTCTACTTTACCATCGGTAACTTCCAAATATGCTTTTGTGATGATACTTCCGGCAACATTCAAAGTCTGGCAGATATAATAACCAACATCAGATCGCTGGACATTAGTAATAGTGAGGTCACCAGTCTGGGAGACTGAAAAACGGCTGGATGACTGTGGTGGCTGATATGAGAAAAGCAGATTCTAGAACCCAGAATTTGGGAGGAAAGAATAATAGGTTAATTGATAGTTTCCAACATGTTTTTATGTTTTATATTTTTATAAACAGATACATAAATAGCAGCAATACACACACAAATATATGTATGAAAATAAACTAAATATTCTCTATCACATACCAACATAGACAGAGGTACACATACACATATAAATGATCGAAGTTTAATCATCTAAACTTAAATGGGGTTATTTGAAAATTTAAATGAATTCTAAATATTGATAGATGCCTTTATAATTTCAATGTCAAACAGTACTATTTATAAAAGAATATGTGATACTATTAGAGTTAAATGGTTCACATGTTTCAGCAAAACAGACTTAAAAGTTTTGTTTCACATAGATGTGACTTAGAATTCTAAACATTAAATCTTTTACTATATAAACAACATTAAAAGTTAAACACATTCCAACAAATTAAGTTTAAGGATATCATTTTGGTACCATCACAAGAATCTCTGTTACCTGTCCATTATAAAAGTTCAGTAATCTCTATCAGATTGTCAAGTTTCTTATTTTTCTGGTTAAATGGTGAGCATATCTATTATAGGTTTTTAAATTCAAATACTGAATTTAAGAATTCATAATGGAGTTTTATTTCTGCAGAAAGTTATCTTAAAAACAAACTCTAGACAATATGTGATGTTACTTGGTGGTACAAATTTCTCTCTATGAATCTAAACATCTTGCTCATTGGAAGGAGTATATATTTCATGCAAAGTAACATATGGTATCATTCTTTTTCATGAAATAAATAATACCAACGTTTCTTCTAATCAAAAAAATGTGTTACTTTTTAAAAATTTTAGGTGCCTTTTAACATGTATCACTTATAAAAGCTTAACTACTAGTGCATGGATATGTATTCAAAACCAAATATTAAGAAATAGTTATTAAATCATACCAAATCAAATCAAAAATGATATAGATATTAGATGACAATGAATGATCTATTTAAATAACTAAATGGATCACTTAAATATTTTTCTACTAAGAAGATTTGCTAGTGGATTTACTCTTATTGATACACAGATATTCGTGTATAATATACTTTCAATTCTTCCTGTTCCACTAAAATATTTTTTCTCATCTTTAATTTTCTGTCAGCAAATTTTGTCCTTTGAGGTCCAGTGAAATGTGTTAGAACCAACCAAGATATCAGAACTCAAGTAATAGCCTCCATACCATAATCAAGTTGATATTTGCTACCAAAGTGAAAATAAAAGTTAACTTGATGGCACAGTATATAAATTATTAGTGAGTACAGTCAGTAAATTACCTCCATGTAATTTTTATGAACATAGTAGAAGTAAGATCAGAAGACAACATACTCAAGATTGATTTAGACAAAAAATAAAAAAGGTTAGGAGTAATTTTATTAAAAATGAATGAGAATAATTTTCACAAGTATCAGAAATATGTAAAGGAAGATGTGTTCATTTATTGAAGAACTCAAGTCACTAAGAGATAAGAAAACATATTTTTAAAACTATTTAAAGTTTCCTATTATTTTTAAAGTGAAAGTGCTTCAAAATTCCCTCTTTAATAAGCTAAAGTCAAAAAGGAAACTTAATTTTTAAGAGCACAGGTCTCTCTATTCTAGCTTCACTGTATATAGAAAATTCTGGTTTATAAAAAGGTATAGAGAGTAGGACTTGACAGCAAAAGTGATTATATATTATATTTTTCAAAGAATTAAAATATATTGAATTATATCCAATATAACAATCTATGCTAAAGAGACTTTCACATAGTTTGATGAATCTTTAATTGATAGATATATGATAGATAAGACATAAAGAAGAATACACTTCAGATTCCTAGTGCTTTCAGAGAAACTGCACTGATAATGTTATCTTTGTCTTAAATGTGTGCAAATCTATTTTAAAATATAATTACAATTATCTGAATAAGAGAAGTTAAAACCAACTGAATTAACTTGAGACAAAAGTATTTTTTTTAATGTGGCTGAAGTGAAAATAAAAGAAATAAATTGGAAAACGGAAATAACTTTGGAATAAATTTTCATGATTAAACAATTACTATTCTATGTACCACCTGGTGTACCAAAACTAGGCAGGAAAAATCTGAGACTTAAAATTCTGTTTTACTGCTGAAATATTCAGGTCATTCAGAGATGTCTCAGTTCTCTTAAAGCAACAGCTATGTGACTAAATCATTTCTTGCTTTTTCTTATCTATGTGGCACTTCACCTGTGCTGACTGAAATATTAGAACAAGGTCATACCTGACTCCCCTCTCTCCTCCAGAAGATAGCTGGTTGGGGATTTCCTGTTGCTTCACACTGGAAAGTGACCGTTCGTCCCAAGGCAACCACCTGGTCACGGGGTTTCACAACAAAATGTGGAGGTTCTGAAGGAGATGAAACAGATTACCCTGAATCAAAAGCATGTAGTCACTGTCCTAATCGAGACAATCTGCTGATATTCCAAGTGCTGCCATTAATTTACATCACTTGTTATGTACTATCTAGATATACATAATGCATCAATTCTCACCCTTAATTCAGTTGAAGCTAAATTGTTAACTGCATATTTATAGAGTGGAATCTGGGTAGTTTTGTAAAGAAGTTTTTAATTTTTTTTAATTACTTGATCTTCTAAGATGAACTTCAATGTTAAAAAGACTTTTTGAGCTATAATTCGACCCTTTACATCAACATATACTTGAAATTTGTATGAACAAATATTTTTTCTCATTTAAAGCTGCTTAAAGGTGTATGGACATTAATCTCAGACACAAGGACCTCCTGATGTAGGCAGGTCCTAAAATTACTTTATCTGAAAAGCTCCTGAAAGGCTACTATGGAAATATAACCATTTAAAATCTTCAGTCCAATTACTTGAATGGAAATGAATTTAAAGCACTAGTGGAGTCAAATGTCTCTTTCATTTACATAGGCAAGGGCATGTTCAAACAGAATATATATGGAAATGAGGGCAAACTGGAAACATCTGCTCATCCTGACATTATAAATACTGCCAGCTTTGTCCAAACTGTTTGATTTATACAGACTTAAATGGCCACTTCATCCAGCAGTAAATAGAGTGTCAGAAAATTGTGTCAGTTACATTGAGAGCAATGGCAGCTGAAAACATTAGATGTGCTGATAGAGTCACTGGCTTAAAAAAAAAAAGCTTATTTTGGGCTGTGCTTTATGCTTGGAAAAAATGTACATTGAATCTAAGTCTTTCTACCTACTGTTTACACTTTTCAAATTCATTTCTTATCAGTTGTCTGAAATGCCTAATTATTCTCCTTTCTTGTTTCAGTTCAAATTGAAGTGAATGCTTCAAGTCAGACATTTACAGTTTATATAGCATAATCCACTTTTTAAGACTGTTCCATTATTTCTAAACTTTTCCTTAAAAATACGCTTAGTTACTTATGTCAGTCACTTAGGATAAGCTCTTAAAGTGAATATGAACCAAAGGTATATCCAGATTATGTTCACATACCAGTCTGCTCATAAGAATATGACTTCTTTGTTAATGAAGGTGAGGATTTGAAATGGTACTGTTTACTCTTGCTAAATATTTTTTGGTCAATTGCATCTGGGACATCTATACAAGTATTTATAATATCTCAAATATAAAATTTATGAAATTTACAAAATATAAACTTTCTACATTTGTGTGTATACAGGTATGTAAAATGAAGTATAAAACCGCTTTTAAAAAGAAAATGGATATGTAAAACAGCTTGCATGGTCACCAAACTGAAGAAAGCAATTATATTTCCTAANTAAACTTTCTACATTTGTGTGTATACAGGTATGTAAAATGAAGTATAAAACCGCTTTTAAAAAGAAAATGGATATGTAAAACAGCTTGCATGGTCACCAAACTGAAGAAAGCAATTATATTTCCTAATTTACAGATGAGTGTGCTTTCTCCTATACTCCCTTTTTATTTTTAATTGAGGTTTAGTAGAAATTACACCATTTGACTAGAAAATTATAGGAGACCTGAAAAATCAGGGCAAATGCCTTCAAATGTCCTATAACTTATAGGGAAGAAAATACAATGTTAGGAGAATAAGTTTAGCTCTATTTGGTAATACTGAAGTTCTAGCTTATAATTTTTTTAAAACTCTGATTGTAATTGAGTGGTTTACTCATGACTTTGGTAAACACCATCATTATCCAGGTATAATAACAGGCATGTGCATCATGGCCTGGGGATTTTCCTCCACACACACATCCATACAGGAGCATTTGNGCTTATAATTTTTTTAAAACTCTGATTGTAATTGAGTGGTTTACTCATGACTTTGGTAAACACCATCATTATCCAGGTATAATAACAGGCATGTGCATCATGGCCTGGGGATTTTCCTCCACACACACATCCATACAGGAGCATTTGATTCCTTAGTTAAGGGTTAGAATTATTGACATAGAAATTAGACCAGAAATTGAAAGGACTAAGCCTGGATAATAAGCTAAATCCAGAAAAGAATTTGGTTTGTTTCAATGAAAGAAAAGCAAATGATTAATTAAATGAATGGGAGAATATGACTTTCCGATATATGCAGGGAATTTGAGTAGGAAAATATAAATGTTCAAATCACTCAGACAAGTAAAAACTTCGGGTGGTCTCTTTTCTAAATCTCAGCAGCATGTCTAATAACATGTGCCAGAATCCATGTTTCTTTTATAAAATGCCAGCACGCCTGAAACCTCAAAGATGTGGGAACAAGGGATACAAACCCTTATGCTAACTGCATTTATCCTGCAGCAATTCTTCCACACAGGGTATTTGCCTGGAAATGAATTTACTGTATCTTATAGGCATATTCTCCAGCCAACATCAACAATGACACCAGCCAGAAGGCATGTCTCAGAAAAAATCCTTTTCTACATATATGTTAGCTATTAGATGTAGACATATCTTTAAGAAAAAATTTAAATGGATTAAATATGCCTCTATCAATCTTCTATCATCTTTACCTATATTTAGATTGAGAAATTTGGTCACCATGTGCATCTAAGTGATGTTTATGATAAAATGCTGGGATATTTTTCAAAGGCTACAAAATTTTAATTCACTATAATTAAAAATAGATAACCATGTTACCAATGTCACATATGTTCAGTGTTGGAAATAAAATTAGAAAAGCAAAGAAAAAAAGAAAATCTACTGATAATGCAGACGTACATATTGGACTGTATAGTTCTAAAATATTATTCTACAATATCATTTAAATGACTATTTAATGGTATAAATACTAATTTACCTTAATTACTTAACTAATCAATTGTCTTTAAATCTAGATTCTTTCTAATTCCCACCGTTAAACACACTGGTGAAATTAATATCCTTCTCAATTTTATTCAAGTTGATTTCAACTGAAACTCTCTTCCCAAACCTCACAAACACTGAGTATTAACAACCTTGCCAAACTTAGAACAGAATCTCCTAATTGGCACTTTTATATTAGTGAGATTAAACATTTATTTTCACATTACTTTGTCATTAATATCTTATTTATTGTGGATATTGTGTTCCTGTGCTTAGCTTTTTAATTTCTAGGGACTAATGATAGACTAGTTTTATCCATTTCTCAAAAACGTTTTATATGTCTTTCCATTTATTAAAGTTTTTTCTAATGTAGTTGGTCATGCTTGTTGTTCAGTCAATATAATTATATAATATAGATCACATAATACCTAATAAATTATTTAAATGTTTACTTCACTTTCATCTTTCACTTTTGCTTTCATTAAATTTGAATCCAACTATAATTTTGCACATATGGAAAGCTTTTTTTTCCCAAACAGTTCATTATTGCATTACCATTATTGAACAATCCATCTTCCTATCTGTGTTAGTATGAAATGACATCTTTAGAATATTTGTATAGTTTTTTAACTTAAAAAATAGATTTTTCTTAGGGTCAAAATTATTACATGGAACACCATACAGAAATATCCAAAAATGGTGCTCTAGAATCCTAAAAGTGTGTAAGTGGACACCTTCCCCAATATATTGATTAATGAAAGTGTTCAAAAAATTTTATTTACATGACAACAGATCTTTATTATAGCAAATTTTGATACATTTTAAACACATCATGTGATTATTTCTTACATAAAATTAAATGAATCTGACACATAGAAATAAAAATGAGTGCAAACAGCCCTAAGTGCAAGGTTATTCACTTATAGGACTTTCAATGACTATTATTGAACAACAGTTAGACAGATATGGATGAATTCATAAACATATTTTAGATCTCCCAAACACAAATTGTCCTCTGGGTACCTATTTTGTTCATTGTTTACCTCATGAGATATAAACTGAAATGGTACTTAATCAAGATAAAAACCTACTCCTTGTCCTATCACTCATTTAAAAAAGAGGAAAAAAAAAAAAAGGATGCAGATCACACATCATTTAATAAGATAAAATTAGCAACCCCATTACCTTTCACTCTTTGTCACAGTTACCCATACTTCCTGCAGACTTTATTCTGTGCAGTCTGTCTTTGTGGCCAATGACAAGTGAAACATGAAGGCTGATTGGTTGAAGGACATGGAAGGGTATGGATGGAAAAGGGCAAGAGAAGTTCCAGTCACAATGACACGATGATTAGAAGATGGCCAATAAAATGTCAACTTACCAGACCCAACTAAAACAAAACAAAAAAGAAAACATGGAATAAATAAAAATAAAGAAACTGAAAATGAAACAGAAAAAGTAGTAAGATTTGACTTAACCAATGATCTTTTCTCTTAAATAAAAAGAACACATTAATATTTGGATACATGGCTCATACTATCCATGCATGAATTATATTTGCTAGCATTTCTATATCATCGTAAAGTATTTAAGAAAAATAGAAATGAATCTTAAAATATTTACTTTGATTAAATGGCAGAGCTACAATGAACGATAGCTATAAAATTATAAAACACTTTTCAATGACTTTACATTGTGCTACCAGATGACAGAATCAGATAACTATAAATTTAATGGGTTTAAAAGAAAAAAAAAATACTATAAATCTTTACTGCTAATGCCACATAGAATAGAAATCAAACATCTTAATCAAAGATAAAGTGTTAAATCCTATAACTCCACCATTTAAATTAATTTTTAAATGTTTCATGCTGCCAATGATATTCTATTAAACCCATTCTTTTCATACTTGAATAAGCATTAGAATAATCCTTAGATCTGGTTAATATACAGGTTATGATTATATAGGTCAGAACTATGACAAGGGATTTTGCAGAACCCAGGTGTTGCTGGTCATAACCATCAACTGAGTAGTGTCGTTAATAAAAAGTGTTACATTTGTATCCTTGCATATTTTTCAATGAGAAAACAGGAAAAAATATAAACACATTATGAAAACAGAAAACTTTATAACACTAATAAAGTTAGAGTCACATTACCTGTTTTCAGGGCTGAAACATTGGATATTTTAACATAGAAAGCTTGAGTAATACATATTTAAAGTACTGGAAAGCAATTGTTTTGCTCATTTAGAAACAAAGGTAATTACTGTCAAATGCAGAGCCTTTTCATAATAGCCCAGTAGATACCCACAATACATTTTACTCAAATAAATAATGCCCATGTCTTTCAGCAAGTCACAATTAATTAGACTTGATTGCATTTCTGTGCCTTTGATAAATTAACTATTCTAAGCACTGCTACTGTGAAATGGTAGTTTTAAAAAAGAAGCGTTCTCCTGTTCTCTCTATTGTTACCACATCTGCAAAGCTGAAAGGTAATTCAGAAATACACTTTTAACTCACACATTCTCTTTAGTGTGAGTGAAATAGATTGTTTTTACTTTTTACTCTAAAGTAAAATCTCTAATTTTTCATTCATGCATGCAAGAAAAGTTTAAAAAAATCTCATTTACTCAGGCATAATGTTTATCATAGCATCAAACATGCCATCCAGATTTAAAAACACACAGAGAGAAAATGGGGCTTGTTTACAGTTCTCAAAGGCTTCAAGATGATGTCTTTTAAATGACAGAAAGAAATATTCAGAAACTACAAGAAAGCAATCCTGATAACTACAGCAACATAACTTAGCTTTGAGAAAACACAAAGTCATAAAATTATCTTTTGGGTAATCTCTGAAAATAAATTTGATTATACTGATAGAGTTAAAATCAAGCCATATTCAAAGTCAGGAGATCAGAGAATGATTCATCAACAGTTTCCAGTCATGTATTTTCAGTTATTTAAAATTCCTTAAACAGTTTCAAAAATATTTAACATGTTAGAAACCAAAATATCACTAGGAATTAGTTCATTTAAAATTTTAAAAGGCACTTTTCCCTTGCTGGTAGGGTTTATCAGCTGAACTGCAGCAGTTGAATCTTTTAATTAAAATCCAGTGTGTTTAAGAATGTCCAGCTAGTGTACTTGCATATAACATCAATGGAAATTGATAACTGTAAAATATTTTAAAGTCTATTAAGGACCTTAAAACTTATCTAAGACAACATCTAACACAGAAGCTCTTAAAACATCAGAGGTTTTTGAGAGGACTCTATCCTGAATGATCTTTTAAGCTTTTAACAACCATGACTATCAGGAAGTGAGTCTTCTTATCTAAATGAAAACCTGCCCGACACAATTTCATTTGTTCTAGTCTCAGCAAACAAATAAATGCCATTTAGATCCTCCACATAAAATCCTTTTACTCATTGAGAATAAATGACAGAAATGTCTTTAAATCTTTAAGTTTTTCACTGATTGCCCCTTTCTATTTCTCTCAGTCAGGATGAAGGATTTTTTCCCCCCTATACAGAAAGTAGAGACCTTCTACACAACAGGCAGTGCCCATTATTGTTGAGTTAGATTAGTCCAGAAACAATCAGAAAAAAATGAGTCTTTTGGATCCTGTTCATTCATTATCCTCTAATGCCCCTGGCTTATGAGCAGGTTCTTTCCCACCCTC
The DNA here is from genome assembly GCA_006410875.1 of Neotragus pygmaeus. Taxonomy (NCBI): domain Eukaryota; kingdom Metazoa; phylum Chordata; class Mammalia; order Artiodactyla; family Bovidae; genus Neotragus; species Neotragus pygmaeus. Next base: position 113,888 of record SJYV01042559.1, read on the forward strand.
TACAGAACTCTTCTCATCTTCTTTTTCCGCTTTAAAGGCTGGGATCACCTCTATCCCAACCTCTTTCCTCTTAAGAAAGAGGAAAAGCCAGTCTCTCTATCTCTAATAAAACAATAAAATGTTAGCTCTGGAAGTGACCTTAGAATTTATCAGTCTAAGAACCTAAATTGTTAAAAATAACTTCTTCAAGGTAACAGATGACTAACCGAAGACAGTCTTCCAGGTTTCTTGTCTAAATCCAAGTCTGTAAAAATTTTCCTACTAATTAATCAGTTTGGGGAGAATGATATGCAATAAGATATCTGTTTCATTTTACATAAACTGCTTAACCTAAAATCCTTACTACCTCTTCATGAAAGCAATTTTAAAGTATTCCTCATGATATTAAAATTTTTTAAAGAATATTTAGCTACAGTTTGAAAAAGACATGGGAAATTAACAGGTGAGAAGAGAAGAGGCTTAAAGTCTTTTAAAACATTCACCTTTTGGGGGAAAAAAGTAATCATTTCTCAAGGGTAAATCAACTTTAATCAATTCTTGTCTTGAAGTGACATTTTATGTCAATATACATTAAAAAAATAATACACTTTTGAAGACGAGGACAAATAATATTTTGACAAAAATAATTCTTAGGGTAAATGTGCCAAATAGGAAGTTAAAATAACTTTACAAAATAAATATATATTTTTAAGAGGAAAAAAACTTACTAATTTTTGTCTTTTAAAGTTTCAACATTGTGTGGATTATAATCCATCTTCAGGAACAGACAAATTTTTTTACATTGTAGGGAGTTTGGAAAGTGGGGAAGGATTGGAGAATTTGCCCCAAATCCGAGTTTGTATATGAAGCATAGTGTTTTCACCTAGATTTTATTTTTATGAGGTTGGGTGCAGGAGGAAGAGGAGTTAAGCAAAATCTAAAATATAAACACACACACACACACACACACACACACATTATATATATGTGTATATAAAATATATAATTATAAAATTCTGGTATCCTTTTGATTCGAAAGGAGAAATGGGATAGCACTCTAAAATTTTTGGAGNAGAGGAGTTAAGCAAAATCTAAAATATAAACACACACACACACACACACACATTTTATATATATGTGTATATAAAATATATAATTATAAAATTCTGGTATCCTTTTGATTCGAAAGGAGAAATGGGATAGCACTCTAAAATTTTTGGAGATATACAAATTATGTACTTGAGTAACAGTTTTTAGAAAATGAACTGTTTAAAATGGTATAGAGTAGCCTTTCTATCCCCCATTCTCCCACGCCCTTCTTCCCCACACACAAATGCACATGCACATGATTATAGAGTAAAGATTTTCTTCCTCTTTTGAGTGGGTCACCAAAAAACTCCAGATTATTTAATTAGTCGGAACTCTTCTGTGTTCTAAGAATGTACACTATTCAGACAATAATCTTTTGTTATAAATAAGAGAAGAAGCTAAGAGCGAAAGACATAAAAATGAAGGAAGCAAAGAATGAAGCAAGGGAGGTGGAGAGGAAAGGAGAAAGAAAAGACTCATTTCTTCTATCTGCTTGTCATATTCAGGAGACATGAGTCAGAAAGATGATAAATGTTTGAAAAAATTACACAGAAGCTGCAGGAAGAGGCCTTTTTTTGGTCTGAGAAAACAAGTCAGCTGGANGTGGAGAGGAAAGGAGAAAGAAAAGACTCATTTCTTCTATCTGCTTGTCATATTCAGAAGACATGAGTCAGAAAGATGATAAATGTTTGAAAAAATTACACAGAAGCTGCAGGAAGAGGCCTTTTTTTGGTCTGAGAAAACAAGTCAGCTGGACAGATACTTAAGACATCTTCAGATTATGTCTAATAAATACAGGGACCAGCCAATCTCGATAACTACTTACGCCAGAAGAGAAGAAGATAATGGGTCTAAATAATAGCATGGTTACTTAGGAAAATCAGAGAAAAGAAGCAGTTAACAGTAAAGGTCACTGAACCATGAATTGGTTGCCAACTGTGATGTCTCTGGAGGTCTTTAAATGTGGGATTTATTTCCATTTGGCCACAACAGCTTAACTATATAACCCTGTCTGGTAAAGAAATAGAGTAGATGACTCTTAAAGTGCTTTCTACACTGTGATTTTAAGACGATGGAAATTCAGAGGTAAAGTAGGACAACAGATATACCCCTCTGCCTCCAATATTTTTTCTTTTTATCATGTACATACCAATGGATACCCTACCAGAAAACATCTTGGGAAATATTCTTTTCAGTTACCTAAAGTTGATGAGGTACTTTATACACATAGCTCATAATGTAAATCCAGTTGATATCAGCAAATTGCACGAAATTAAAATATTTGCAAGTTTAGCACAAAGATAAAGTTACAATTTGGATATTTTCACATTGAAATCTCTACTTTTGAAGCATAATGGCAAAAATTTTGAATTTGTACTTATGAATTAGATAAAGTAGCCAGATTCTTCACTGTCGGCAATGGGTCATACAATTATTTTCATTTAGTGAATCCCTAAATTGATGTGATTTTTCTCATTCTCATACATTGTGCTTGAGAATGTATGAGAATAGAATGAGAACAGAATTCATATATATATGAATAGAAAGTAGTGAGTTATAAGATTTTTTGGAAAAGAAATACATTTGAATAAAATAGAAGAGCACTCAAATATTTAACCAGTGAAGCTATCTGCAGTTGAATTGACAAAACCCAGTCACTGTTACACCAGAGAAATTATATGCATAGATACTCATGAATGATATTATCTCTAACAATTAAAAACTCTCAAGATATTTTAATATAAGATATGATTTCTTTTTAGGGAAAAGATTGAGTTTAACATAAAAGCCTGTCATTATGTCTTTCAAGTCTTTAGGCATACAAAATAGACTGACTAAGAAGGACATTTTTAGAATATATTTAATTGGTACATAAAATACCATGAACTTTTCCCCTCCACTTAACTATCTCACTTTATTCTTTAGATCAGTAGTTCCAGAAACAATTCTGATTGTCACAGCTGAAGTAGGGGTGTTTCGGGCATCTACAAGGCAGAGGTCAGACATGCTGATAAATATCCTATAACACACAAGAAAGCTTCCCATAACAAAGCATGATCCAACCCCAAATCCCAATAGAACCATGATTGAAAACTTTGCTATCTGCATAAAATATCTTGCACTATGCCTGATACACAAAATATCTTGCACTATGCCAGAAAAAGTTAATAAACTTCTTTGCCTTCTATTTTTAAAAATGTCCTCACTGTACCCCAAAACAGTTATTAAATGGTGCAACTTGTTATTTGCCTGCTAAAGAGTCTGAAACTGAAATGCAGGTATCCAGCAATCTATGACGATGTGTATGGCACCTGACATAGGATCGCAGGATCATAATTTTGGTGGTATCGGTATCAGTTCAGTTGCTCAGCTGTGTCCGACTCCTTGTGACCCTTGGACCGCAGCATGCCAGGCCTCCCTGTCCATCAGTGGACATGAGTTTGAGTAAGCTCCGGGAGTTGATGATGGACAGGGAAGACTGGTGTGCAGGAGTCCGTGGGCTCAGAAAGAGTTGGACACAACTGAGCAAATGAACTGAACTGAAGTGAAAGCAAGAGAAATAAATGCTTGTTGTTTTTGCTTTTCAAAGAAAGAACTGTAAGTCATCTCTTCCTACCCTTCCTACCCTTCCTACCCTGCTGCTGCTGCTGCTAAGTCGCTTCAGTCGTGTCTGACTCTGTGCGACCCTAGAGATGGCAGCCCAATTAAAACTGGAGTAAAAATGACCAACAAATATCGATGTAAAGAAGGTGGTAAGTCGCCACAGAGTTCAGCATTTCAGATCAGTTCAGTTCAGTTCAGTCGCTCAGTCGTGTCCAACTTTTTGTGACCCTATGAACCACAGCACACCAAGCCTCCCTGTCCATCACCAACTCCCAGAGTCCACCCAAACCCATGTCCATTTAGTTGGTGATGCAATCTAACCATCTCATCTTCTGTCGTCCCCTACTCCTCCTGTCCCCAATCTCTCCCAGCATCAGGGTCTTTTCAAATAAGTCAGCTCTTCACATCAGGTGGCCAAAGTATTGGAGTTTCAGCTTCATCAGTCCTTCCAATGAACACCCAGGACTGATCTCCTTTAGGATGGACTGGTTGGATCTTCTTGCAATTTTGATGGTAACAGTCCCTAAGTCAATTTAGAAAGCCAGAAATCTAGATCTTTCTTTTCTTGTTCTTTGACATGTACAATTCATTACCAAATTCTATAGCTTTTACTTCATAACCATTTCTCCATTCCATCCACCTCTTTCTAACTCTATTACCACCACCCTGGGCAAGTTATGCAACAGCAATCACCTGAAATAATGCCTTGCTTTTTTTCCATTCCAACCTCACAAAGCAACCAGAATGCTTAAAAACTAATCTGATTATAGCACGTTTAGCTCAAAAGACTTCAATAGGGTCTCATTGCTCTTAAAAGAGAGAAAAATCCCTAACATGGCCTTGCTAAGCAATTCTTTCGTGTTTTCTCATATTCCTTCCCTCCCCCATCTTTCTAACTTAGCCATGTAGGTCTTCTCATTCTTGAGTGCCCTTTGCTCCTTATTACTTCTGGTTCTGTTTATGCTATACCCTGAGATCCTCCTATTTTAAATTCCTACTCATCTCAGCCCTTAGCTCAAAAAAAAAAAAAAAAAAAAAAAAAACCTTCAAGGAGCTACCTTAAATTTGATACTAAATCTTATCAGAATGCTACTATGTTCTCATAGAGACTTTAACTTTTCTTCTAGAGCATTTAACTATAGTCTTAAACTATAAACTTGTGATTATTCTATAGATGTCTGTTTCTTAAACTAGCCTGTAAGTTCCATGACGGCAAGTATTTAACTATTTTGTTTTCCATCATTTTTTAGAACTTATCAAGTTGAGGACACTATTTACATTGCATTCAAATATCTGTTGAAAGAGTGAATAAATGACAATAATGTCCCCATTACCCAGTTGAAGGCACTTTCTTTCATCCATACCTTTAAAAGTCCACTTTTTAAATTCTGCTGATACTATAGACATCTCTGTATATCTCTCTTTATCAGTAAGCTCCATAAAGGCAGGCTTACTTATCTATGCACTCACCGTGTCTAGTGTATTGCTTTATACATAGAAGGTGCTCCAAAATTTGTTTAGTTGAAAATTTGGGACCCTTATCTTCAAATAGCATAAGTCATGGAGGGTCAGCATTAAAGTACATGATGGCATAATAATAAAACTACTCAACTGACAGTTAAATAACTTTGGATCAGATTCTCTGCAAAATTAATCGGATATATCCTGCATAAATCACATAACCTTTTACGTCTCAATTTAATGAAGATCCATCAACGTTAGGTAACTATGTGTCAGATCATACACTAGAAACCTTTCCAGTAACTCTGTACAAGAGTTCAATATGCCAATTTTGTAGGGGAAGAAATATGAAGGTTAAGTCATTTTCTTAAGATCATGTATCAGGTAAGACATGGAAGATTGGTACTCAAGTCTGTCCAGCTCTTTTAATTTGTGCTGTTTTTGGAATACTGCATGACTTATCTGCTTAAATTAAGAAAAATAATTGTTAAACCTTTAGTTTAGTTGCTCAGTCATGTCTGACTCTGTGACCCCATGGACTCCAGCACACCTGGCTTCACTGTCCATCACCAAATCCCAGAGCTTGCTTAAACACATGTCCATCGAGTTAGATGGTGATGGTTGGTGTCATCCAAACATCTCATCCTCTGTTGTCCCCTTCTCCTCATTAAATCTTATTCTAATGTAAACTTGGTTCTAAAATCTTTTGGCCCCATGACACAAACAAAATAACTTTCAATGAAAAATTATTTACAAGGCAGCCCACTGAATGACAGAAAATATGTACAAATTATTTTTCTGATAAGCGGTTACTATCCAAGAAATCCATACAACTCAATAGCAAAAAACCCAAATAGTCTGATTTGAAAAATGATTAGAGAATCTGACTAGTCCAAGAAGACATATAGATGGCCAACAGGCACATGAAAAGATGCTCAACATCACTAACCCTGAGGGAAATGCAAATCAAAAGCACAATAGGATAGCACCTCATATATATTAGAATAGCTATAATTAAAAAGACAAGAGGGACTTCTTTGTGGCTAAGAGTATACACTCCCAATGCAGGGGGGCTGGGTTCAATCTTTCGTTAGGAAACTGGATTCTACATGCTGCAACTAAGAATTCACATGCTGCAACTAAAGATTCCGCATACTGCAACTAAGAGTCCATGCAACCATATAAACAAATAAATATTAAATAAACAATCAAAAAACAAGAAATAAGGAATGTTGGCAAGGATGTGGAGAAAATAGTACACTTTGTGTATTAGTGTGTATTTGTGTACATTAGTGAGAATGTAAATGAGTGAGGCCACTATGGAAAACAATATGGAGGATCCTCAAAAAAATTAAAAAAAAAACTTCCATATGATCCAGCAGTTCCACTTTTGGGTATTCATCCAAAGCAAATAAAAAGAGACACATGTACCCCAATGTTCATCACAGCACTGTTTATAATAGCCAGGACATGGAAACAACCTAGATGTCCATCAACAGATGAATGGATAAGCAAGCTGTGGCATATATACACAATGGAGTATTACTCTGCCATTAAAAAGAATAAATTTGAATCAGTTCTAATGAGATGGATGAAACTGGAGCCTATTATACAGAGTGAAGTAAGCCAGAAAGAAAAACACCAATACAGCATACTGACACATATATATGGAATTTAGAAAGATAGTAATGATGACCCTGTATGTGAGACAACAAAAGGACACAGACATAGAGAATGGACTTTTGGCCTCAGAGGGAGTAGGAGAGGGCGGGATGATCTGGGAGAATGGCATTGAAGCATATATACTATTATGTAAGAAACGAATCACCAGTCTATGTTTGATACAGGATGCAGGATGCTTGGGGCTGGTGTACGGGGATGATCCAGAGAGACGTTGTGGGGTGGGAGGTGGGAGGGGGATTCAGGATTGGGAGCTTGTGTACACCTGTGGTGGATTCATGTCGATGTATGGCAAACCCAATAGAGTATTGTAAAGTCAAATTAAAAAATAAATTAATTAAAAAAAAACAAACAAAGCAAATAAAAGCACTAATTCATATATACATATATATATATACATATATATATATACCCTATGTTCACTGTAGAATTAGACTTAGAAAAAGTCTAAATGTCCATTACTGGATGAATGGATAAAGAAATATAAACTAATTAGCTAAATAAATACATACATACACAATGGAATACTATAAAACCATAAAAAGAAGGATATCCTGTAATTTGAGATGACATGGATGGACCTTGAAGGTTATTATGCTAATTGAAATAAGTCAGGCAGAGGAAGAAAAATACCATATGACCTCACTTATATGTGGAATTTAAAACAAAAAAATTTTTTAAAAAAGCTTATAGATAACAGAGAACAGATTGATAATTGCCTAAGTTGAGGGTAAGGGGGAGGTGGAATGGATGAAAGAGGTCAAAAGTTATAAATTCCAAGTTATAGTAAATAAATTTTATAATGGAAGATATAATGTACAATAGAGGGAATATATTTACTAATACACTACTTCATTCTTGAAAGTTGCTAAGAGAGTAAAACTTAGAAGTTCTCATCAGCAGGAAAAAAATTCTAACTATATATGGTTATGGATAACTAGACTTATTGTGCTGATCACTTTGCAATGTATAGAAATAGAGAATCGTTATATTGCACACCTAAAACTAATATAATGTTATGTCAATTATACCTTAACAGAAAAGACATTATTTAAATGAATATTCTGTATATTAATATATGAAATTAACAGGCATACATAATTATTCTGTGTCACATATGGGCATGTTTTACACACATAAAAAGGTTTTGGGGGAGGAAATGACTCATATTATATTATATTTTCTCATTAGAAAAGAACAATGTCCAAACAATCAATTCCATCTCTGCAAAATGATATGATGTAACCTTTTAAGATAACTACTGTGAATGTCAAATGTATGTAACCAAGTATCAAGTGTATATGTTCAGTTTGCTATACATTATAAAAACAACTCTGACCTCAGTTCTTTAGTAAGTAAAAAAGAGATCTCATCCTTGTTAGTATTCAATATCTCAATAATCCAGAACAGAAATTATGTAACATCATTATTTCCAAGAAGCCTAAATTAGGTCAAATTTACTTATTATCAATTATATTTATTCATTTAGTTTTTATTCATTGAGGGGAATAAGAAGCCTAAGTAAAAACACAAGAGCACCCCTCAATCTCTTTATGAATGATCTAAAAAGAACACTGTTTGAAATGGCTCTTCTGTCATCCACGTCAACTTTTTAAAAAGTACCATATCTATCAGTTTTAATTGTGCAGTGCTCNCCCACAAAATAAATATCCTACAGCTAAAGCTAACTTTAACAACCATTTAAATATTTTCCTACTCTCATAATTTTGTTATAAAGCAATTACTCAGCTACATTTTGTTTTATACTTATTTTAGTATTTTCTGTAGGTGTGTTTATACTGCCACATTATTTATCAAGTCAAGAGTATAACAGTTTAAAAGCAATTAAAATGCTCATGATGTTTTAATCAGTTTTGAAAACTTTATATAAGATATTAATAGGTAGCAATTTTTAATTAATACAAAATTTTTTAAAAGATGAAATAAAAAGAAGCATATTGCATTTTAAATTGTTGAAATAAGGTTCAGAGGACACCAGTTGCTGTATAATGTAACTATTCTAGTGATGACCCTAATGTTTGGAATACATAGAAATGATTTGTGAATCTGTAAGGATGAATACTGTTGAGCATCATTATTCATTCTGTGTATATCTATAAAATATTAAAAATGATAGCAAGCAAATAATAAAATTTGATACACATGGATACACTGAAAAGCCACTTTTCAATTATCTTGCATATTTAATTTATCCAGGTTTATCTTAAGAAAAGGGTGTCCTTAATGTCAAACAGTCTAAAATCATTCTCTTTATGCTTCTTCTCTCTTAAACAATGAGCTATCTCAATCATGTATGTCCTAGTAATTCTGGATAAAACAGAATAAACACATGGATGTAAATTAACTTAGGATTTTTTTACATTATTCACACTATCACAACATAATTTCACATCCTAAAGTTACGTAAGATTGTTAGTAATGAATTTAATGCTTTAAAATGAGCTACCCATAAACGACGAGAGCAAAAGTCTAATTTACTTTTTCAAATTCCATTCTCAGGCTGAGTAATGCAGATGCTGTATAGTCACACAACTCAGTTACATCTTTCCAGGTTGCCATCATTATTTCAGAATGTAGGCTTCTAAAGATGGTAATGAAGTTATCCATCTATATAACTGAGCAATGAGAAAAGCGTATCCACTGTTATGTAGATGAATAAATTCCAGGAAAGCTCATAACACAATGGAAGATCCATGATGTGCTATTTACTAGCGTGGTGCTGTGTCATTATTTGTCACAGACTCATATTATGTACCAATTATTTCTTGTACCTGTTTGCTCTACTTATTTCTTCAAATACTTCCTTGGCAAAAAAAAAAAAAGTAAGAGAGTGTTTCAAGTTCTCCATATGAAGGTTATGTGGAGAATTGCCTTTTCTTTTGAATAATTTTCAAGATTTATATCAGTTTGTGTGAAATAACTGAAAGCAACCCAAAACCTTCATGAGTAAATGAAAGAAATCTAAGGGAATGTCACATCTTCAGCAGTCATTAGGGTTAAAATGGCTATCTCTGAAAGGCTATAAGAACACAAGAAGCTCTTTACTTTATCCTTTCTGCCAAAAAAAAAAAAAAAAAAAAAAGAAAAAAATAGGCCATTATTCTACC
>SJYV01042559.1:123937-142631 GCA_006410875.1 Neotragus pygmaeus
AAAAAAAAAAAAAAAAAAAGGAAAAGAATCATAGGCCATAATGCTACTGAGTCTCAATCAAATCAAATACCATTAAAAAAAAAAAAAACCCAGCAGGAGTGGAGCTCAGCATCCTATTTATGCCACTGGATCAGAACAGTTAGGAGAGGAAGCCATTCTCACAAATCATTCTCTTGTTAAATTCTGGAGTGGGACTTCATTAAACCTCTTGGCTCTTAGCACTCCACTTTCAGCCTGTTCACAAAGAGCTCAGCTGGCAAAATTGACTCTTTAAAAGTCTTCAATCACACATTGTCTTTGGGGGTTTTCTTTTTATAACCACAAATCATTTCTTTCTCATTAGCTCCTCAAATCTTCAGTTAAATTTTTTTAAAACATTCTTTTTAACTACAAAGCAACCAACAGCAACAACACAAAAAGCCACAATAAATCCATAAGGGGGGCATTCTGAATAAATCTTGAGCTCAACATTAAGAGCAGCAATACATATTAGAGGAGCAGCAATACATTTATATATATATAAAACTGTGTGTGTGTCTATGTGTGTGTGTGCGCGCGCACGTGTGTGCATGTGTGCGTGCGTGCGTGTGTGTGTGTGTCCCATTCCCTGAAGCCCTGAAGTGTTGTTTACTCTAGTACCACTGACTTCACTGGGCCCTGGTGGCTTACTGCCACATGTCATGAAGAATCATTCCCCAAAGAACCAGCCTGCCAGCTCTTGTCAGAGTGTGGCAAAAATGTCTCACACATATCACACTTCTTAAATTCATCAGGTAAAACTTTGAGGGCCTCATAATATGTGTTTCCTCAAAATGCTGAACTCACAGTTCTTTTTTTTTTTTATATACGAAATACTTTATTTACCATTTCAGGTAGTGAACTCACAAGTCCTTAACAACAATCTTGTATTATAGTAAACCTGACTTGAACCTGCAAAAAGGCCCTCTGACACTATTAGTTTTGGCTCTGAGTCAAATAACCACGTTATTGGTCAGAAATAATGTACTATTATACTGCCAGCTTTTCTGAAATCAGCAATTTAAGCAAACTGTTCCAACAAATGATTTAAATGAAGTCAACATCAAAGAAAGAGAATTCAGAACTGAAGGGTCCAGTTCTTTCTCTCATTACTTCTTTTCTGTTTAGATATTATACCAGCTCTAAAAAGCGATATGACTCTTACATTCTATCAGATATCATATGCTGATAAAAAGCTAAACATGGTGAAGCCTGTTTATGGGAACCACAGACTTACAAAAAGGCCTTCTTTCCCATAGAGTTCGTTTTTGAATGCAAGTTTATAGAAGTTTATCCCTCACTACTGGCAATAAAATCCATAGTCAACTACATTGTTTTATTTCTACTCAAATTTTAATTTTACATCCTGAAATAATTATATAGTGGTCCATTAAAAAAAAGGCCAGATTTGCAACATGCAACGTTGTGTAAGATTCACATGTGGTTTGGTAATCTTCAAAGTTGTTATTTCACATCTTAGAAAAGGTTCAATGCACAAATGTGCATTTGTTTTAAATGCGCACTTCTGATCCATTTTTGAGACTGTTAAAGTTTTAAATTATATAGTAGTTATTACTGGAGACCATCTATCAAATTATTTTTAACTCTAGTTAACTCAATTGTTCCAATATATGGATTATAACTATGGAAGAAGCGATGAGTGAATTCAGTATTATTTATTTTAGCAGGAAATTTAGCAGCACTGAACATATTAGGAGGGAAACTAATTATGTTTAAAGATCAAAGGGAGTCATATTAATTATGGATCTGTAAAAAAAAACCATTTGGGTCTCAAANAGAAGCGATGAGTGAACTCAGTATTATTTATTTTAGCAGGAAATTTAGCAGCACTGAACATATTAGGAGGGAAACTAATTATGTTTAAAGATCAAAGGGAGTCATATTAATTATGGATCTGTAAAAAAAAACCATTTGGGTCTCAAACACATCAAATATACACAATTAATAAAAACAAAACATTTTAAACTAAATGTAGAATTTTTTCTGTGTACCTAACTTATTTTCTGTTTCCTGAAAGCAACTAGAATAAAAATTGACATTTTTTTTAAACCACAATTACAGAAGACTTGATAGTCATTGTTTACGTAAAAGTGTTTATTGTGTATCTATGTAAATTGATGGAGGTGCACATGACTCTGACTTTAATCTTTTCATACAGCCAGTGACAGGCAGGTAAAGGGCCCTAAAGCTACATGTAGTCCTGATTCTGACACATATGAAGACACATCACTGAAATGACCTCTTTTTGTTTCTTCTCCTTCTTCATATCATCTTTATTGCTTCTCCTTTTATTGAGCATTCCAATGCTTCACAGTGTGCTACCATTTCATATTAGCTCATTAATTTCCACAAAGTCCTACGAGGAAGATATTTTCATTCCCATTTGACAGATGAGAAACCTAAGAATCAGAGATTTCACTTCTATATTCAGCTTTTGGATCCATATTTGTGTCAGAAAAGAGTGTGTTACTAGTTCTACCCTACAGAATTTTCCTAAAGCAGCAGCAAACATATCTCCCTAAAACACAGTCCAACAAATATTGAGGACTGATTTTTGACAGACCAGCCTCAGTATTAAAGAACCACAGAAAATTATAATTGCATAAAAGCAAAACAATTACCAAACTATGCATTAATCAGCCATAAAAACCCTTCAAATCTCTATGGTCAAAATAAATATTAATGAGACTCTAATGGGTTTTAAGGTGTTTTGGAAGAAGATCAGAAAAATAATCATAACAACCACCACTTTTGCATAAGCACTTCATAGCCCATAAACCATGAGACTGCTTTTATTTTGCTAATTGTTTTTTAAACTTTCTATCATGTTTGATGTTTACAGTCCATGTACTTTCATTTTGTTTTCAACAGATGAGAACACTGACTCAGAGAAGTTAACTGNTAGCCCATAAACCATGAGACTGCTTTTATTTTGCTAATTGTTTTTTAAACTTTCTATCATGTTTGATGTTTACAGTCCATGTACTTTCATTTTGTTTTCAACAGATGAGAACACTGACTCAGAGAAGTTAACTGACTGGCCCAGGATCCCACAGTTGCTATGTATTGGGGCAGTCAAAGATTGGTTCAGACAGAAAATGGTGCATGAACATCAAGGATGCTCCTAAGACTGTAATAAGCAATGAGACTAAGGAGGCAAAGTAAACAAAGTGCACCTGCAAGGAACTCACAGTCAGCTGAGCAGATGTTGAAATGCAATAAGGATGACAACAGAATCCAATGTGTCCCTAGCCTGAAACTGGGGCGAGGACTGTCTGCAGAGCTTTCTGGAACATGGCTGCCTAAGCTGGGTCCAAGGACAGGAGTGATCGAAGAATTACAGAAGTAATTACAGATAGAAGATGTAGAAGATAGATCAATGGGGGTAGGGCATTTTAGACCAAGACTTACCAAAAGAAAACCCCAGACATAATGGACATGGTGACATTTACATGGAAAAAAAAAAAAGATGTAAACAATATACTACTACTACCCTGAAGGGAGGAGCCAGAGAGGACTAAGTAGCTAGGCAGAGCAGTATTGAAGTGTTTTGAATCCTATCATAGAGATGAGAAGCATGACTATGTTTTATGGATGGAGCTAATATAACTCGATCTGTGTTTCAGGTCAATGTACCTGTTGTGCGGGAGATGGATTCTATGAGACAAGATGGAGGCAAAGAAACTGGTTAGATGTTAACAGTTTTGCTGGGCAAGAGATCATAAAGCAGTGATAAGAAGATAAGAGAGCTGCTGAGAGATATTTAAAGAGCAAAATAAATAAGATTTTAAGGTGACTGACATTTGAGAAATGGAAGAGTAAAGCATGACCCCACCAACACCTAAGCTGCCTACTACTGTGTATCTGCATGTTGCATTACCACCAACTGAAATGAAGAGTATGGAAGAATTCAGCTTCTTATGGCTCGTCTGCACCTGTGTTCACTGCATCACTACTATTCCCTCTGAATTAACACTCCCACGCTGGGTTAGGAGAATCTTAAAAGCTNACACCTAAGCTGCCTACTACTGTGTATCTGCATGTTGCATTACCACCAACTGAAATGAAGAGTATGGAAGAATTCAGCTTCTTATGGCTCGTCTGCACCTGTGTTCACTGCATCACTACTATTCCCTCTGAATTAACACTCCCACGCTGGGTTAGGAGAATCTTAAAAGCTTAGACAAACCTGATAGTTCCTTCTTGTTTTACTGAAAATCATAACTATTGTTAAATTCCAAATTCATTGGGGTGTTAAATAGGGGTCAGTCATAGACTGTAGTGCCCAAGATACTTCAGCAAAGGTTTTCTGTTTTTGTTTTGAGGCACAGAGTTCACCAGCAGCAAAAAGAGGGGCTCTAGGAAACAACCATCAGTAGCAATTAAGTCAGCAAAAAGACCGCACTGGTCTTTTTTTTTTTTTTTTGCCATTGTGTCTCTCTGGTCCTAGTCAATCTTAGGCTTCAAGGCTCAGCCTTCCAGAGGCTGTCAGTGGATAATCAATTCTAACGAAGAAGCGCTCTGTTCCTTCATTGCGTGGAAGGCAGAATACGTATGGGAAACATCAGACAAAATAATAGTTCTTCAGGACAGAATAGAATGCATATCCTTGTGATGATTCATGTGAACATTCCTATTGTATGCCAAGAATACATTTAAAGAGAGCAACATCATTCATGATACCATATTTTAGAACTAAAAAAAATAATAAAATAATAAAACAGGTGATGAAATGGGGAGAATGGAGCAATTTCTCATCAAGGGAAGAAAAATGGACGAGCACTTATAGGAAAAGAGCTGGAGTTTCACAGAAATCCCATTTGTCTGGTTACAGAGCATCACCTGGTTTAGAGATGTGTGACATCTGCCTTTTCTTTTAACAGAGCTATTGCTGAAAGGGCAGAAAAAGCAACTGTTTCTTAAGCTTCAAAGACTAACTGGTCCCTGTGAGAGGCCTGTGGAGAGTGCAGTGGGGTGTGAACTGAACGTCCAGCTTCCTGTGTCTGATTGGCCCAGCACTCAGGGCTACAGGGAAATAAAGGACTATATGTCTTTTAGTGCCTATTGTAAGAAAGACATACAAAATGGGATTAGATTTTCTTAATGGTTCAAGTCAGCAGAGATAACATGTGATTGCTTGGGAAATGGCTGGTATATGGAAGTTCTTTTTCATTTTGGTTTCCTGTGACAGACATAGCGATGGGAATATGATCACTCTGGTGATAGAGAGTCACAAATTTACTTTGTCAATGAAATTGTGACAGTAATAAGAGCTGCTTTATCTGTGAAGTTGCAAAGCGAGTGGAAAGATTAATAATGCCATCGACTTTACCCTGTTCACGCAATGAATATCACTGAACCAAAGAACTGTAAAAAAAAAATCTTAGGGCAGAAGACAAACTTGGAAATGGGAGAAATTTGGAGTTAGAACTCTTGAGGTTTTATCGACTATCTTTCTTTCAAGAGAGCATGCCTTCAAAACGTGGAATTATTTTAAAAGCTATAGATATGATTGCCATCATAAATAAATCCAAATTGTAAACATTTTGCCATTACTAGAAATGGTAAATAAAGTTATTTTTCTTCTCTTATTATTCTATAAGTGTTTTGAAGGGGGAACCACCATGATTTTCTAAAATGCTACTTTCAACAAAGAAATAAATGTACCCACTTTTTACATTAAGTGTGAATTTATTCAAAAATGAAAACAAGTAGGAAAACTTACGTTGGCCATCATGTGATTTCAAGAAGAATCTCAAGGCCCACCTGGCACACATCTAACAAAGGCCTAATAGGTTTAGGTTAAGATAGTAAAATTATGTAAAACAAACCCACAACCATTCTCAAAACACCAACCAGAGGCATAAGTTTCAGCAGTTTCAATGGCACACTGTTTAAAAACTTGGCTGGGTGCCTCTCTGCATCTATTCTGTTCCAGTTGGACTTTACATTTTATAGGTATGTCACAACCTATAAAATGGTTACATTATATATCTATTTCCTTAAAAGATGGGGCCATTGTGCAACATAACACTAGTTTAGAAGATAATTCATTTCTGCCACGACAGCAATCTTCACACTTGTCGACATTAAAATGCAAATATAATAATTATTCAGTGACTGAACAACAACAATGTAATCGATCAAAATTGACACAATATTTCTTTAAAAAGATGCTTGAATTTGTTTGTGTATTTTAGGTTTACAAATAGAATTCTTGAGGAGGTGTGTAANTATTTTAATACTTCAATAAAATAATAACTTCTCAATAATATACAGATAATTCATAAGTTTATTTTTTAAATGCAGTTGAAATAAGAACTTCTAAATTCCTGAAGTATTTTTGGATTTGATCATTTGTACCCCAGTTTTCACTGAAATCTAGGCTTAGGAACACAAATTCCATACGGAAAACTTAAGGCTGAATTAACTTTGGGATTGAGTATAAGATTGCAGGAAGAAACTCTATTTTGATTTCAATGTCTACTATAGACACAGAAGAACAGCTATTATTTATAAAAGCATCAAATTCCCAAGGTAAAGGACTTAATAAAGTGAAACATTTCTCTGACTAATGTAATAGACAGTCAAGCTCCCTGTCACCATTGCCTGGAGATAGACACACCTTTTCATGTCTTGTATTCATCCTGGGCTACTTTCACTCCCTCTGGAGGGCTTTTGAACTAGAACTTGACATCTTTTACATTCATGCTTTTTTCTAAATGCAAAGGGTTTTTTTTTTTTTTTTTCCTTACAGTTTTAGTCTTATGTGGAGTTCAGATCTAACTTAGATTAAAGAGAAGTAGTCTAGGCCTTAGAAATTCAATGTTTGTTCTTGATCTTTTCTCTTTTTTTCTTTTGTTTTTATGAGGTTGAGCTGAAAACCCCAAAGTGGGACATAATGGCTTTAAAGACAGGAAGGAAATATTCTTTATTCCTTTTTTTTCCTGGTGTAAAAAGCCCACGAGGCTCTTTTGTAGAAAGCCTACAGTAGACGCACTCCCTCAAAAGGCACCTTTTTCTTCATAATAGCCTTAGAGGAGACAGTGCTCAGAAATGATGACAGAGCAAGTGCTGCTAATGTCATACTCAGAAACAAGCTAAGTGGTTTATGGCCAAAATCCCTTTTTACTCTATATACTTGTCAAAACATGGATTTTTTTTTTTCATCAACACAAAGTTCTTTAAAGGTCACTGTCTCTCAAATTCCACAATAAATAATGTCCCTAAAAAAGCAAAAAACAAAGTTCTCAGATAAGACATAGTAAGAAATAGTCAGCATGACATCACGAAAGAAGAAAAAAGATATTATGAGAATGAAAAAAACATATGAAATTATGGACTCAAAGGAAGTGACAGACCATTTCTCCATAGCAGTTACAAATAGGACTTTGACGTTCAAAAACTTGTAGTTGTAGAATATGGCATCCATTTTGGTTCACATCACACCAAATAGTAAATCTTCATCAAAATTAGCAAAGTACAAATGTGATTCATTCACTCAACAAATATTTATTGAGTGTCTGTTAAGTCACAGGCACTGTGTGTACCGAAAAAGACTGCAAAAGTCCCTATTCTGTGAATGGATCTTACATTCTAGAAGGAAACAAACTTTTCACCTTTTTGTTCTGAACAGACACTTGAAAGTGCATAACCTGAAGGAACAGTAGATTTATTTCCATTTAAAGATCAAATTTTTTTGGCAATCCCTGTCATTTAATTAAAGCTCTATGTTTGAAGACCCAGAGATTAAAGCATATTCTCTTCGTCTACCTGCCCAAGACAAAAAGCTTTTGTACTTCTCCTGTAACAAACACTTACAGGGCTCCCATAAGCAAAACAATAATTTCCTTTAAATATGTTTGAAATAAAATATACATAGCACTATTTAAAGTCTATAATCAATACAAACTAATTTATCATATTCTAAAATACCAACGTTGTATCTCATAAGTTAATCTCAAAAACGTTCGCTAGATCTTACCTTGGACCGTCAGAGTAGCTGATGCTTCAGCTTTTCCAACCATGTTTTCTGCAACACAAGTGTATGACCCCATGTCACCAGCTGTCACCTTCCGAATTTTCAAGGTATGATCATCTCTGATTTCATATCTAGTGACAAAACAAAAGAAGGCACAGCTAAGTGAGCTTCTACTTGAAGAATTCCATTGTTACAACTGTGGCATATTTAGACATCAACTCACATATGATATTCTCTTCAGAAAATTTAAAGCAAAAGGTAAATAATGTGGCAATCCTTTATGTAAGCATGCACAGAGAAATGAGCATTTTTTATATTTACAGGGGCAAAAATATTACACTACTTTTTAAAAATTAAGCTCATTTATTTTTACTTGAAGGATAATTATTTTACAATATTGTATTGGTTTCTACCAAACATCAACATGAATCAACCACAGGTATACCTAGGTCTCCTCCCTCTTCAAATTCCCTCCCACATCCCTCCTCATCCCATCCATCTAGGTTGTTACAGAGCCCCCTTTTGAGTTCTCTAGTCATACAGCAAATTCCTATTGGCTATCTATTTTACATATGGTAATGTATATGTTTCCATGTTACTCTCTCCATATATCCCACCCTCTCCCCCTTCCCACTTATGCATCCTTTAAGTCTGTTCTCTATGTCTGTATCTCCACTGAAACTGAAGTCGCTCAGTCATGTCCGACTCTTAGTGACCCTATATGGACTGCAGCCCACCAGGCTCCTCCATCCATGGGGTTTTCCAGGCAAGAGTATTGGAGTAGGAAGTCATTGCCTTCTCCATCTCAGTCACGAAGCTATCATAATTACTGGGCAAGGGAAATTTTGATGACACATTTAGGGGTATATTAAAACATAAAGTTGGTATCCCTGTTAGAACATGTGAAGATGATCTTCCCAGGAACTGAAATTAAAATTTTTACAAGAAGCCAAAATCCTCAAGCAATATAATCATACCAATATTGTAAAATTCATAAAAGTTAGCACACAAATACAGCAAAATTAAGGCACTTGTTCCAGGACGTGATTTCCTCTCCTTTCTGAGAAATAAGGATGACCTAATACAGTGACTTTTTTATTGCTGCCCTGCAAATAGATTCATCAGTATCATCTTTCTAGATTCCATACATATGCATTCACATATAACATTTCATTAAGCTACTTTTTAACAGAATATTTTTGGGCAAAGTTGGCACTTATTCAGTTCTTTCCTCAAGCTCCTGTACTCAGAGTAAAAGTTAGGTGATCATTAAATAAATTCTTATTATATGTCAGACTTTAAGTATTCTGTAGGTTTTCTATTTTAAAATTCTTATAACAGCTTATAAAGTATTATGTTCATCTCCATTTGGCAGATGAGAAAACTGAGGCATAGGAAGATAAGCTGGCTCTGTTCTTCAGCTATTTTAACGGCAGAGTTGGTATTTGTACCCAGACAGTCTCATGCCAGAATTCTCTTGCCTTGTCTCATCTTCCTTTTTCTTAAATTTTGGATGTCCCTTGAAATTTCACTTTAATCTTCTTTTCACTCTACATGAAATCCCTGAGTTAAACTCTCCAGTAGGTTATATATTGATCGACTACACAAATATTTCTAACTCCTATTTCATGTAAGTTCAAATTCATTATCCTGACTAGTAATTAGACATCACATCCCACAGACACCTACTATTTAATATGTTATATAAAGCTTTCTTTTCTTACCCTAGCGCATAAAACAACTCCCTCTCCTAACACAATCTACCTGTCTTCCTTCACCAGCTCCCTATATGTAACAAATCATTCAGTTCATCAGTCTAGTCTTGATAATGGACCCCTATCCTATTTCTATCTTATCTCCCCATTCAGGCAATTCACATCTCTTATCTGGACAACAACAATGGTGACCCAGCCACTGGCCTCACCTCCACTGATGTGATAGCCCTAATGCTAAAAATTTTATTTTCTCTAAAAAGCAATCGGGTTCATAATAGTGTCTCTCTTGGTTCATCAAGTACATGCCATATGATTTAAAATCCTTTAATCCTTACAAAGTCTTGTGAATTCAGCCTCTCTGTCTCCAGCCTGATTTCCCATAACTTCTGGTCCCAGGCCCCATGTGCTACCACTGTAACTTTCTACCACACAAAACATTCTTAAATTTGCATCTGTTTTATGATATCTCTTTTCTTGAATATGGTTCTCTTTCTGTTTATCAAGTTGATATATTTTTTAAGACATTGCTTCTCTGTCACTTCCCTTTGAGAACTCTCTCCTGATTTTCTGCTCCCACAGGTCTACCTTTATGCAATAAAAAGGTTTGCTATGTTACTCTGAATCTATCCATACACGTCTCCTTTGGTGAGTTCACTGACAACAGAAGCTCCGTCTAAACCATTGCTGTAACCCGCAAACCTAACAGGGGCTCAAGGTATGTTTGGTGAATGAATGGCCACAGGAGAGATGACAGCCTCAAGACAGTGCCTGAAGGTTTCATTTCATTGCCTCATTCCCTAAGGCTGGGAGTGTATCTCTGTTTCTAGGCAATTTAAGGATTTGACAGATACCAAGGAACTCCGACCTCTTCTACCATTCCCTGGTGATACTGTAGCTAAGGAAAAGGAAGTCTGCTTTTTAATTGGTTGGTAGTTTTATCTTTAATGCTGTGCCTCCCTTCCCTACCCACTCCCATATAAGACATTGGTATTAACTGTAGTCTGGCTGGACAAAGAGAAAACTATTTTAAGGAATTGCACATCTTGCAAGGGTTCCTGGGCATGTTGGGGTCATGAATGTACAGTTTTATCTGAAACTCTCAGAGAAAGCACGGCGACCTTCTGATTCTAATTATCTCTGTTACTGTGTCTGGCCCAAGGAGATCAAAGAGTCCAGAGAAAACCATTCTAGTGGCTTATATGTGAACAGCGGTCGGATGAGAACCACCGAAATTCCGGGTAGATGAATCCCATCACTAAATTCTCATTCATACCTGGACTTGGGCAGTTCCCCATCATCCTTCCTCCATCGTACGGTGGGCACAGGGTCACCTCGGGCCTCGCATTTAAACTCTGCACTGTCATCCACAGTGACTGCCAAGTTACTAGGTCTCTTCACAAAGGACGGCCTCTCTAAAATTAGAAAAAGTCATCTCAAAAAAATACAGAACCTTAAAGCCATTTTGGATGTTATGGAAGAGCAGATTTCGAATTTTAAAAAAGTATTCCACAGAGTTCCCCGCTTCTCTCGTGGTGTGGTGTCTCCTCCTATTTGTCTTTCTATGTCTTGGCTTCTTTATCTAAGGCTGCTTTACTGATTTCATCTGTCTTTTTTCCACTCCCCCAATACTGGTTTACCTTCTAGAAGAGGCCATTTCCTTTTCCCTTGTTGTTGTTTAGTCGCTCAGTCATGTTCGACTCTTTGTGACCCCAAGGACACTAGCCCTTTGTCCATGGGATTCTCCAGGAAAGAATACTGGAGTGGGTTGCCATTTCCTTCTCTAGAGGATCTTCCTCACCCAAGAATCAAACCCACATCTCCTGCACTGGCAGGCAGATTGCTGCATAAACATACTAAATGACAACAGGAGATTCACTTTACAGTTAAGCAAGTCAAATAAAATTATACTTANGTTGCCATTTCCTTCTCTAGAGGATCTTCCTCACCCAAGAATCAAACCCACATCTCCTGCACTGGCAGGCAGATTGCTGCATAAACATACTAAATGACAACAGGAGATTCACTTTACAGTTAAGCAAGTCAAATAAAATTATACTTACCTAGCACAGTGAGCTCTGCTACCTCGCTCTCACGCTCCCCAACCATGTTGGTGCCAACACAAACATATTTGCCTGCATCACTTTTGCGGGTGTAAGTAATCATGAGCTTTCCTCCTCGTATCTTAAAAAAAAATTTTCACATGAATATCATTAAAATTGCTTCCGTAATTTTTATATGATGGGGTCTTTGTAAGTGCAGTCAACTTTCTAAGCATGCAAACAAAGCCTAATTAAATAAAAAAGCTGATGTGTAGTATTTGCCATATTTATAGGTAATAACTTTAAACAGAATTTCTTCCAAAGGTACCATATAAAAGAGGCAAAATATTCCCTTACCTACATTTCTTGCAAAGTTATTATATTCTGTATAACTAGAAATTTGTCTTTCCAGACGGGCTGGGTTCTTTCATATTATTTAATTAAAGGAAAACCAAAAAATTGCATGAGCAATTTGGTTAATAAGTGGAAAAAAGGAAAAAAATTTTAAATTCATGTATATTTGATTTATAATACTGTGTTAATTTCTGCTGTATAGCAAAATAATTCAGCTATAAATATATGTACATTCTTTTTTATATTCTTTTTCATTATGGTTTATCACAGGATATTGAATCCAGTTCCCTATGCTTTATAGTAGGACTGCACTGTTCAAGAAATTCTTAATACTGTGTGACTATAATTAATATACAAATACATATTAGCTATAAGTAATTTCAAGAACCATATTCTAGTATTATAAGATGTGGAAACAAAACTATTTCCCATTACTTAACTTACCAGAGTTGCTTTAAAGGAATGTATCTTAATTTCCAAAACATTGCAGAAACTGACATGTCCTAAAAAACAGATTTTATTTCTGTCCAACAGTTTCTTAGGGACTTAGGAGGCAGAGACTGAACAGATCCCAATAAATCATCTGGAAATTCATTTGGGTACACTCTTGAACACTTAATTACTTGAAGAAGAATTAATTACAAATATAAGCAGATTTTCAGTACAATAAGTAGGCTGAAGCTAATCATGAATTAAGATTGGAATGAGGAAATTGAACTATCTTTACTTAATTTAATACATTTTAGGTGGGGAGTGGAGTTCAGTTAACCATGAATATCTATAAAGCTCTGAACCTTAGAAAAGTTTTGTCAGGGAGAACTTCCAGAATGTTTATTTATGGAGGTTTTGATCTCCAAGTTATTCTATACAGTCTACAGATTATACAAAGGAGGAAACAAAAAAATAAAGAAAGCAAGGAGGGAAGGAAGGGAGGAAGGAAGGAAGGAACCATTGAAATAGAATTTTGTTTTTCATCCTACACCAGGAGTTTACTACTTTATAACGGCAGAGGTCACACTGTTTTGAAATGCCTAAATTGCTTCATTTCAATTCAGATACCCCAAACTAGAGGTTGTAACCAAATCATTATGTATTACGAAAATTCAGATACTAACAAAGTGATTTTAATATTAGGGGCTTTAGAACTTGATTTTTTTTAAGTCCTTTTATTAAAAAAAATCATGATTCTCCAGGTATCATTTTAAGAACTTTCCTGTAACTTTTCTCTATATCGTTCACAATTATGTCCTTCATGCTTAGAAAAACATCTGCATAGACTAGTCACCTGAAAGATTTTTGATGAATGCAAACGGCTTTTGTAGATAAAATTAGTGTATTATTTAATGAAGCATTTTTATAAAGGTTTATAGCAGTTATAAGATATGTTAATGATAGAATTATTCTTTTCATATATACTTACCTAACAGGATAAAACAAATAAATGTCACATGAAAAAAACCTTCCAAAAGTTAACTACTGTCAATACTTTCTGAACATTTTTCTTTTGTCCCTCCCTCTCTCTCAGTATAGATATAGATGAGTAGATATGGATATAGAGATATAAAAAATACATCACACACACACTTTTACTAAAGCAAAATCATGTGATATATGCTTTTATATAAGTTGCATTTTCAATTCAATGATATACTACAATACACAGGCGTCCACCACATAAAGAATATTATCAAACACCCAAAATGTCAATATTGCTGAGGCTTACAAGCCTTGTTCTGAAGACCTGGCTTTGTCCTAAAGATAAATGCTGAATTAAAATGACAAAAGGAGGGAGGGGTTAAAATCAAATAATATCATAAATGCTTATTCTATCTGAAAAAAGCAGTGAGAAGACTCCCCAGATTAGTATAAATGCCCCCATATAATTTCCATCCCATCAACAAATACATTTCCATTATAAAACCCTACATTCCACTCACAGGCAATAAGGGTTAAATAGCTCAAAATGAACATTACAAATTAAATGGAAGATCAAACAAACCTCACTAAACCTGGGAGAAACTTTTTTCCTTGAGATGACAGAGACAGAAATGGACAAAAGTGAAGGAAGAAACAAAAAAGTACCGAAAACAGAAACAGAAAAAATAATGGATGAAAATGACAGTCTTCAATTTCCATAAGTTCAAACTGATTTTGGCATGATGTTAATGGCTGAATTGAAACCGATCAAACCATTCTCTGTGGTCACAAATGTGGACTGCATGGTGGCCTATTCTTTTCAATAAGCAAAAGAATAGAAAAAATCCTAGTGCTGTACCCTAATCAAATATAGCATACCACTTTTTAACAGTAACCTACTGTTAACCATCACCATTTTATGTTGAGTCATATAAAAATATTGATTGTAAAAGGTGACTTTGTATATTCTAAATCTTAGTGTTCCTTTCTAAAACCAAAAATTGATGTTTCCTCTCTCTTCAGAGAAAGGAAAAATATGTCTTCTAACACATACAGGATACTATAAATGTGAAAATAGCACTGTTTAAAACAAGCTAAGAAATATTTCTTGGCAGATTTCTTCCTGCAGCTGGATCTGACAGCCAAACTGTAAACCAATCAAAAACGAGTTTGTATAATGAACAGACACAATGTTAAACACTGCACTGCAGCAGGACTACTTCAATTAACATAATCTGGGTAGTGGAGATGCAGAACNGGGCTCAGCTATCTACATACTAGATGAAAACAAAAGCTTCCCAGTGGTGTTGCTCCTTTTGGGGAAGGAGCCAGAGGAGGAGAAAAGAGGAGATGGCGAAAAATTTTTTAAGTTTCAAATAACTTTACACTATTTTTCTTTAGAACCAGTCTCAGGTTAAAAAATAAAAAAAATAGTGACATTAAGGTAAGGAATACCTCAACGTATTTGATATGTGGGATTCTTATATACTAGCATTTTCCCTTTAAGAAGCTATAAATGATTTTTTCCTTAGGGGTAAAAGCCTTCTCTCCTAGTACTTAGAGATTTCTCTCAAGTCATTGAAAATCCCTTATAGAATACTTTCATCTCCCTTATTGTGTTGTTTACTAACAAGATTATATAGAAAAATCAGGAATAAGATGTAGCTTGTCAAAAGTGGAGAGAACCATTTCATATTTTTTTTTTCTGGTGAGCACACACAAAAAAACTACAGCCAGAATTCTTATTTCCAGAATATAAGAAGGAACATTATCTCTGCACACAGAAAAGCAAGCTTTCTTTTAGAAAGTAAATTAACGTTTTTGTCTGGTTATTCTATGGCATATACAGCTTACCCTGCAATCAGTGCTTAAAATCAGAAATGAAGATGAACTTAAAATGAACTTCTTGGTATGTCTTCATTTTCTACCCTAAAGCAAGTCAGATGATTTGCAGTATCTGTTACACAGGAATTTTTTTTCAGGCATCACCCCCACAATGTTATCCATACACCTCTAGGTTAACATACTAAACCGACTGGGGCTAATTAACTAGTTTGGCTACACAAAATCTTTTCTGCTTTTAATTACATTAACCTAATGTGACTTGAATTCAGCAGACCAAAAAACGAAACCACTAATTATATTAAGGGCTTCAAAGACGATTTCAAATTGCTAACCACCAAACTGTCATATAATTTATCTCATTTCCTTAAGTAGATGTTGCATTCGAAATCTGTGTTTCTCATTATAAATACTATTTTTAAAAGAGATCCTAAAAATGGATTAAAAGAACATTGATTTAGAATGCTAGAAGAGAAATATGTTTCAATAATACACAAAAGACACAAACAGGTGTCATTATACCTACGGGAAATTAGGCAGTACTTAATTTTTACAATTTTCTGAAAGATTAAAGGCTCAGAAATATTCATTTACAGTAGTAAAGACAACATCAGGGTTAATATGAATGGCAGTTTTAAAGCACCCAGATTTAGAAATTTTTTCTAAAAAATGATTCTTTATCATGTTTTCACACTGCTTTGCAAAATAAATGAGCAGAGAGGCTGTGTATTATAGTATAGGATAACATCCTTAAACAATTCACTACCAAGTCTCTTTGGGCAGACTATCTCTTCATAGCAATGCTGTCAATTCTGCCTGGATCTTTGACCTGAGCAACAGACACCACGCTGTTGTCAGCTAAAGGAAGAGTACTTCGCATGGGTTTAAGACTTAATGACCACAAGACACCAGTACCCCAGATGCCAGTCATAGCCTCCAGACACTCACCAGGGTGAACTAAACCTCAGGGCAGTTTTGGACAGTCCTTAAAGACTCCTTTCAACAGAGACATATTAAAAAGAGTCAGAGTAACAGTTTTTATTTCTTTAACCTTTAGCATTAATTGAACAACAGGAACAACAAAAACCACCTCCCACCAAGGATATCTTGTTTGATCAGAGAGCAGAGAGTGATAAGAAGTGAAAAAATATCCATCACTTTCCAGTCTGGTTGCAAGTGTCTCAACCATTAATGTGAACAATTCCAATTGGAGTTGGAATATACCATATCAAGTTTCAAAAACAAAGGTTGCATTCTAAATAAAGGAAAATCACTGGTGGTAGTGCAATTATACTGTACATATGATAGGCAATGAGTTTGATAAAATACATGTCCCACAGCAGTCTAAAAAGTTATAGCCAAATAAAAGATAATTCACATAATTTGGATCTTATATACTATCAAAGAATACAGTCTTTCTTATTTTACAGTATTTCTTACTCACACTCTCAGGTAAGCAGTTCAATAAGAACAGTTAATAAAAAGCCATGCTGATGATTAAATAATTTTATGTTTTTACTAATCATGGTTTAATATCAAATATAGGTAATTTATATTTTTTAATATACATATTCATAGTTTTGCTATTTTACTTTTTGGAACATAAATTTTAATGGCATTAGCAAGTAGATAAAAATTTAAATTTTTGTAAAACTTCAGTTATCAAAAAACATTGATATAAAATAATTTATATCTACCACTCAAATCACCATCAATATTAAGTATAGACAGAAATTTTAAGAACTTAATCTTTATTCTATTTATCTGTACTTCACAAGCAGAGATATTACTTTGCCGACTAAGGTCCATCTAGTCAAGGCTATGGTTTTTCCTGTGGTCATGTATGGATGTGAGAGTTGGACTGTGAAGAAGGCTGAGCACCAAAGAATTGATGCTTTTGAACTGTGGTGTTGGAGAAGACTCTTGCGAGTCCCTTGGACTGCAAGGAGATCCAACCAGTCCATTCTGAAGGAGATCAGCCCTGGGATTTCTTTGGAAGGAATGAGGTNCTCCGTCCATGGGATTTTCCAGGCAAGAGTGCTGGAGTGGACTGCCATTTCCTTCTCCAGGGGATCTTCACGACTCAGGAATTGAACCTGGGTCTCCCGCATTGCAGGCAGACGCTTTACTGTCTGAGCCACCAGGGAAGCCCCGGGGAAAGGAGAGTATCCATGAAGAAAAGAATGTTTCAGAACATTTGAAATGCCTCTCTTGATGTGGTGGTAGTTACTTCAGTGTTCACATGTATGAAATCTCATCAAGCTTATATCAAGATTAGTGTTCCTGACTGAATGTATGTTATGCTTTAGGGGCAAAGTATCTTAGTATTGAGGTACCTCATTCTTAACCTGGACCTCAGACAATGTTCCCAATTCTAACTCCTTCTCTATTCACTATAATAGTGAGGAGAGGCGCCTGTGGGCTACTAAACACCTTCAAGAAACACCTGAGGAAAGGCAGGTTATGACGTAAGCGTGCATCCCCTATGTCGTCAGATAGAGGTACACTGAATCCTCCACAGCACTCAGCGCTCTGCCATGGACAACAGTCAACAATGTCTATGACCCCCCGAGGCTGCAAGTTCATCACTACAACACGCTGTTGCATTCACCTCCCTTAGCACCACCCCATCCTGCCCTTCCCGCAGAGTCAATAAAAGTAAAAGACGCTTACTCCTTGGAAGGAAAGTTATGACCAACCTAGATAGCATATTCAAAAGCACNTGTTTTGAGTATTTTCTCAAAAATTCAAACCATATCTATTAAAACTTGTTCTTGGAATGTTCTTTTATTTTGTGGAAACTAAATTAATTTTGGTAATTGTCTTACTGACTGTAATATTAAAAATATAAACTCATTAAAGATAACAGCATTAATAGAAATCAAAGAAGAATGTATTTTGCCCTTAAAATATTTTTTCTTTAATGTTAAGTGGAATTTATCAATGTTGAAATTTATTCAGCCTAAATATTGCTTATTATTATTATTATTATTTTGATAAGCAGTTTTGTCATCTTTATTTGGAGACTTAAAAATATGTTTACTTTTAGCCAAATTATGTCTTTTCTGGGAATTAGTCATGGGAATATTTTAAAGTTTTTTTTTTAATTTTCTGTAAAATTACATTGATCTCATCATTATTCATAAAATATGACAACCAGGAACAATTTATTTTTATTCTTATTTATTTTTTTTAATTTTTCATTTTTACTTTATTTTACTTCACTCTGTATAATCGGCTCCAGTTTCATCCATCTCATTAGAACTGATTCAAATGTATTCTTTTTAATAGCTGAGTTTAACAGCTCC
>SJYV01042559.1:143173-156867 GCA_006410875.1 Neotragus pygmaeus
AGGGATTGGGGGCAGGAGGAGAAGGGGACAACAGAGGATGAGATGGCTGGATAGCATCACTGACTTGATGGACATGAGTTTAGGTAAACTCCAGGAGTTGGTGGTGGATAGGGAGGCCTGGCGTGCTGCGATTCATGGGGTCACAAAGAGTTGGACACAACTGAGCGACTGAACTAACTGAACACTAAGCATCATATCTGCATTTTCCAGATCTTCAAAAAAGTACCGGGGTATATACTGGAAGTACCAACTGGTACAACCCTTATGGAGTACAGTTTGACTACACCCATCAAAACCATATATGCAATTTGCTTTAATCTGGCAATTCTGCTTTTAATATTTTTCCTCCAGATATATCCACATACTTGCAAACTGGTAAAAGTGCAATGTGCAAGTTTATTCTCTGCTGAGGTTTATAATAACAAAACATTAGGGAAAAGTGTGTCTCAATGTGGGATTAATAAAACAGATCTTAGTCTACCCATCTGATACAGTATTATGCAGACATAAAACAGATGAGCAAACTTTGTATACTGATAATGCACAAAGATACACTGCTAATGGTGTATTTAATATGTTCTTACTTTTTAAAAGGAAAAAATAACCAATATATGTACTTGGCCAGCATATTCATTTAAAATAACCTCTGGAAGGACACAAAAGAAACTGGTAACACTAGCTATTCCTGGGGAGAGGAACTAGATAGCTGGGGACAAAGGGACCCCCTTTTGCTCCTCTTAAATTTTACATCATGAATGTGCTGATTTATTCAAGAAAAGGTAAGATACTTATTCATTTAAAATTTATTTTATTTTTGGTTGTGCTGGGTCTTCATGGCTGCGTGAGGGTTTTCTTTAGTTGCAGAGAGTGGGAGCTACTCCTCACTCGGGTACACGGGCTTCTCTTTGCAGTGGCTTCTCTTGTTGCAGTTCCTGGGCTTGTGGGACCCGGGCTTAGTTGCTCCGAGGTATGTGGGATAGAACCTGGGTCCCCTGCATTAGCAGGCGGATTCTCAACCACTGGCCCACGAGGGACTTCCCTAAGTAAGATATTTAAATTGCTCCAAATGAATCTGTGACAATATCTTCATTCTCATGAGAAAGGACAGCATGTGGAAATGCTGTGGAGCCCTGCAAGCCTTACAATTACCTGGGAGGCACAGCTGGTCACAAGATGCCTTAGAGATACTTATTTTGTAAGCATGGAAGTGTGCAAGCCCCAGCCTGAAACTTTTACAAGGAGCATCTCTACTGTGCACCTCTTCTCACGGCCTCATGTGATTTGTTTTTTGTCAAAATCCAGAGAAGAAGGAGAATAGAGAAAATGTTCTTCTTCACTCCTCATTCACAACTGAAATCAAAAGCAAGGTAGAATCTGAAGAACCAAAGTATCTGGAGGGTAAGGCAGAAAGCCAGTCTACTTCCAAATTCCATTCCAGGGTAATAATAAAGCATTCTCAAACTGATCCCAGACTTAACTCAGCTGCTAGTGTCATCCCAGAGGGTTCCAGGCACCCAAACTATTGTACACTCAGAGCAGATCTCAACAAACTTGGCCCACTAGTGGCGGCTGGAAATAAAACTTTGAATACTAGTGGATAAACCTTTAATGTAGAAGGACCCAATTAGCTAAAGGGAAGGTTTAATTTTTTTGGTCTATGAAAGAACTTGGGGTTCTAGAATTATATACAGGTACACTAGTTTATCATCCTTAGGCAAACACTACATTCAAGTCCTTAACAACCTCCTCAATGTCTCTCTCTTATCATTAAATTAGAATTCAGCTTCAGAGTAACCGAGAACCATTACAGGGATACTATTTCAATAACCTGAATGGCACCCCCTCTAGGCCAGAAACTCACTGTGAGGCTTTCTTTGTTTTAACATGTAAATCAAAATCTAGAGGCTTTATCAGCTTCACGTCCTCCAGCAACACGAAGGATCAAGCACAGCAAAGGGGCTTCCCTGGTGACACAGTCAGTAAAGAATCTGCCTGCCGTGCAGGAAACCCAGATGTGATCCCTGAGTCAGGAGAAACTCCTGGAGAAGGAAATGGCAACCCACTCCAATATTCTTGCCTCCAATATACAGCCCATAGGGTTGCAAGAGTTGGACACAAATTAGCAACTAAACCACCACCACCACAGCAGAGCAAAGGAGTCTCAGAATTCTGGAATGCAAATGAAGTGTTCTAATTTAATAAAAATGTATGTGGATAGTGTTGACCAATGAGTAATCTCTTTCTTCTATTAAAGAGATATGATAACTACAGGCAGGAAGAAAGACTGAGAGCCACATTTAGCTCTGCCATCAATCCACAACACCCTTCCACCCTTATCTAAACTTCAAAATCAGAAATAAGAATGAATTTTCTGCACCTGTAAGGCTGTTAAGCCTTTGTGAAAACTGTTGGATGTTTCTTTTTTCTTCAAGCTGAATGGCACAAAATAGCAACTGATCTATAAATACAGGCAAATCTCATTTTTACAGACTCATTCTAGCAAAAGAAGGAAGACATTACTTACGGGGTTGACTTATAGGAAGACTCTGGATACGGCCGCTTCTCGTTCACTTTACCATTGGAGGAGTAGGCCACCGGGCTGTCCACTCTCTCCACATAGTCTGAGAGGGGAGGGGGCATGTCTTGTGCACCTGCAGAAACGTTTTTAACCTAAGGAAACAGTGCCAAGAGACTCAGTTACTACTTAGCCTGCAACTTAAAGGGGGGGAGAAATGGAAGAAAAATATCATATATAAAATTATCTAATGTTTACTGGGCTCATTAAATACTATTAACCTATCTGATGACCTTGTTATTATATAGTGTTAATAGTCAAATCAGCACAGAAATGGTGCTATTGTTAGTTTAACAAATCCAGAATCAATTACGAAAAAGAAAAAAAAATCCTAATTATCTGATTCTCATCCTGATGTGATTAGATGAAATAATTATCCACCCCATCTTAGGAAGACTAATCTCATTTTATCTGGCCTTAGAGTTACAGTGAGAATTTTCATTTCTAGCAAGTTCTAAGTAATGCTGCTGCTGCTGTCTGAGCACCACTCTTGGGAAACCACTAATCTAGGGCAAAGAATATTGGTTCTTCTTAATCCATTCACCCTAAATATGGCATTTTAAAACCACATTAAGAAGTCCAGGAGCTTCCCTGGTGGCTCAGTGCCTGCCAATGCTGGAGACCAGGTTTGATCCCTGATCTGAGAAGATCTCACATGCTCCAGAGCAACTAAGCCCGGGTGTGCCACACTATTGAGCCCATGCTTCACAAGGAGAGAGAACTAGAGAGCAGCCCACAATACTGAGAACTAGAACTAGACAGTAGCCCTCGCTCTCCATAACTAGAGAAAAGCTTGTAAAGCAACAAAGACCCAGCACAAACAAAAACACAAAAAAAATTTTTTAAAAGCCCAAACTGATTTCTGATTTAGTCATAAAAGATCTGTTTATTCACCCTCTATGTTTTCAATGGCTTTACCACTAATAGCCTATATGGTATAGTCAGAGCATCACTGCCTTCTCTACCTTCCCTCCTGTTCCATGCTGACTCATGAGTGAATCTGTCCTAAGACCTAATACACAGTAGAGATCATGCCTTGTTAACACGACAGGTTTCCCAGAGAACCTTTGGGAGAAAATCTATATATAATAATCATAATCAATTAGAGTTTTAACATTGTCTATTAGATTTCATGCAGTAGATCTAAGACTTTAAATTTCACCTACAAATCTTCACACATTAATTACTCTGCTATAAAAAGTAACTGCTAAGCCCAGACAAGTCAGAGTTGTTTCAAAGTAAGGGAATAAAACTAAGGTGGGAGGGGGGGATAACTCAAAAAATTAATTCCGTGAAAAAGGTCAATTTTTCAAAAATAGCGCTGGTGGGACTCTTTTAGCTTGGTGATGAGAACAGCAGCATCCAATTATAATACCTCGGTTCACTCCAGATCTGCTGACTACAAGTTCTAGAAAGCCTCAATCACTTCATCTGCAAGACATGGAGAAGCTACCTGCTTCATAAAGTTGTTCTGACAAAATGAGATGTGTGACAAGGTATCACAGCACGGGCCCTTTGTGACCACAATAAAAACTCAGGAGATGCTGGTTTCTGGAATCAAAGCTGTTGGAACTGAACAAAGAAATTCTACAAGTATTTAAAGGGGACAAGAGACTTTTAATGGGTTGTTTTGCAATGTAAGTCTTTGCAACGAGATTTAGCATCAACACAGCACAGCTCCCTGCCACCCACACACACCTTACATCTTGCTATCCATAAAGCACAGCATTAAAACTTGACCTGCTTCTTTCCTATCTCTGCTCTATCACCTGCTACAAGATATTTATTTATCCACCCCTTGAAGCACATAGAGGTATTTATTCTTGATTGTTTAGTATTCCCATGAGTCAGAGAGGAATGGAATCATTTCCTTCTGAAAGTGGAGTTTGGCAGCAACTGGGAAACCAGTG
The DNA here is from genome assembly GCA_006410875.1 of Neotragus pygmaeus. Lineage (NCBI taxonomy): Eukaryota > Metazoa > Chordata > Mammalia > Artiodactyla > Bovidae > Neotragus > Neotragus pygmaeus. The sequence continues at coordinate 147,659 of SJYV01042559.1, forward strand.
GGTGGATTAACAGGGAGTGTGCTCAGATCCCACCACAGGGAGTCGGGTGGGAACCATTCCTGGCACCCACTGAATTCTTGAGGACTCAGCATCACCAAGCTTCACAGGCAGAGGCCTGGCCAAGCCAAAGGCATATTAGGTTTAAAAAGACCTCCTTTTCTTGAAAACCGATTTAACTCTTCTCCAGCTTTCTTTCCTCTCTACAAATTTAGCAGAGGGTACAGAGCTCATGGATTTCCTACTGATCGTGGCATACCAGAAACCAAAACCTCCCCAAAGAGGTGTCTGAGTGTCTCTGCAGAGACTTCTCACTGTCCAGGAGGGAACGTCCTTCCTCCTTTCTTTGCCAGCTAATCCTTAACTAGACTTCAAGTCCTGACTCACTACCAAGTAGCAGTCATGCCACCACCTCTCAGGGCCTTCCCCACGTGCCCCCCGCTGGGAGGCACCTCCCTCTCCTCCTGGCCCGCCAGCACCTGTGCACACACCCCTCCCACCAGAGCACACGTGGAATGAAGACAGAATTGTTTATGCACAGGGTGCCGCTGCTCCCACATGTCTAATTGCAACAGGCAGTGGACCGCTCTTTAAGCCACCATCGTCTGCTTGCTTACAGCATGCCACGTACTGAACTGAGGGATCATTCACTAGGTACACCTTTACAGGTAAAGTGAGGGGGTCCCCCTACCTGTAAAGTGATCTTTATCTAACACTCTATCTGTAAGCAGGTAAGTGAGGGGATCCCTGCAGAAAAAGAACCAGGACTGGTTTTCCTGACATGAGAGAGGCCATTTGTGATCCAAGTGTGGCCATAATGCTCACCCTCACACAGATCTCAGTAATTAACCATCTTGAGGGAATCAAGGCATGCAGGAACAGAAAAAAGACACTCAAATGACAGTGCAGTGATAAAGCAGGGTTCTAGTTCCTCCTCACACAACATATCTCTGAGTTTGTCCTAGTTCCTCCTCAAAGGATACACAACATATCTTTGAGGTTCGCGTGAACTAAGGCTCCCGGCCAGGTGGAGGATGGAATGATGTCGACACTCCCGACTGCAATCAACTAAAGCTTGGACTCTTGTCAACCTCTGCCCCATATTCCATACCGAATTCTCCTCTGCTCAAGCCCCTTCACAAATACACAGGTACCCTTTGCTTAAAACTTATTCTTAAAACTTCCTCAATTTCACTGTTCAGAGAGATACTGCTTCGGAAAAGATCCCCAGTGTTCTCCTTACTCACTCCAAGTAACAGTAAATTCTTCCTTCTCCTGATCCATGGCTTGGCTGCGTCTTTAACTCAGCACCCACCAAGAGGTGAACCCAATTTTCAAGTAAAAATACTAAGTGCTCCCTGAAGGAGGAAGCAAGGGCTCAGGGTGCCATGACAACTTTCTCAAGGACCTACACCTGGTAAATGGAAACGTGGGATTTAAATTCCTGAAAGCCTCAGCTTCAGTCCACTGCCTCTCCCTGGACAGCTGTCTGCCTGCCTTCCTCTTTGAGTCCTGCCCAGCCCAGGACCTGGCAAAAAGCAGGAGCCTGGAGTCTGCTGCATAAACCTCTGTTCTACTGCCTTATCAGATGAACTGTTCGGAGCTGAACTCTTTTATCTCTTACTAGAGTCAGCAGAACTGCAGAGCCTGACTACTGACTTTACCCTCCAGTGCAAGTTTTTTGTTACTTCAACCTTTTTCACACATATGCACAAAAAATTTCAAGGCTGTGCTCGCTTTGGTGGAGCAATACTCTGGTAGCTGCAATGCAAGAGACCAGGGTTTAATCCCTGGGTCAGAAAGGTCCCCTAGAAAAGGGAATGGTGACCCGCTCCAGTGTTCTGGCCCAGAGAATTCCACGGACAGAGGAATCTGGTGGGCTACAGTACATGGGGTCGAAAAGAGTCAGGTAAGGTTGAGTGACTAACACTTACTTCAGTTCAGTTCAGTCACGTCCAACTCTTTGCAACCCCATGAATCGCAGCACGCCAGGCCTCCCTGTCCATTACCAACTCCCGGAGTTCACTCAAACTCGCGTCCATCGAGTCAGTGANCTTGCACCCCTTCTCTGACACTTGAGTCATTTTATATGGACTTACAAGGATTTTATTAGGAATTACAGCTAGGTGTCCTAAGGGACCCAGACAAAAATGGGCATGTAGCCTATAAATTACAGAGGCCCCAAGAGTATATGTCACATAGAAGGAGACACATTTTATGTACACTTAAAAAAAACTGATTGAAAACAGGATATGCCAGTTTTATCAGTGTTGGTTTTTGGGGGGTTGTTTATTTTGTCCTCTAAATGATACAAAAGGGCTCTTTTTCATTCTGACCTTATAAGTCTCCTTCTCTCCCGTCTCCAATTTATTAATATCAAAGAGGAGAGAACATTAACAGGAAATCAAGAGAGGACGATTAAAAATAACACTTTACAATCAGGCTGTTATTGTGATTCTTCAAAGTACTCTCAGCACTCTGGTTTGATTCTCATTCCTTAGTATTTGCACCAATTAAAAGGATGTGACTAAGGTATACTAATTAATGCAGTCTCACAAAGGAGCTTCAGACTTCCCCAAAATGGCCATAAGTTAAAGTTAAGTTAGTATTTAAATTGCTGTAGTTTATTTTTATTGTTTTGGATGAAATCCTGAGGCAACTTAAGATAATCACTTAAGATTAACTTAGATATGTTCTTAAAAGCATACTTGATAAAGCAAAAATGTGTAGCGAATTATTCACCAAAGTGACACAAGGTCATGTTTGTATTCAATGGATAAATAATTGAAAATAATACAGGAAAATATTGAAAATAATACTTTCTATGATTGGAAATATTGAATTTAGGACACAAAACAAGTAGCAAAATTGTATGAAATTAGTCCAGTAAACCATTTTATCTGTGGATTTCTTTTGTTAGGAAACATCTTAAATGTAAGTTTTTTTTACATTTTCTTAAATGTAAGTTAAGGGGTGATCAGATGTAGTGTGTCATGGCAAAAACAAAACAGGCATCGAGACATCTGGCTACTACAGCTGACTCGTGATCAGCTGTAGTAGATCCATTAATGACTCGGGGCAAATCAACTCCCTCGCTTCCTTTTCTTGCTTAAAAATGAAGGGATTTGCCCATTTACAATCTCTCATCAGCTCCATCTCTAAGATTCTGTGCATATTTGTAAGCCACACAGAAATATATTTACTCACATAATTAACCTGTGTAATATCTCTTCCTTATCCTACTAATAAGCCAAAGAAGAAAAGATGTTTTAGAAAAAAGAAATGACATGGATGATACTTCTTTTCCAGTTTATAAAAGAGTAACAAAATAAATGTATAAGTGCATATGGAAATAAAATCAAGTATGTTCAAATTAGCATTTTTCAGTTCTACATGTGCTAGAAGACATTTTTCTGATTTATATTTCATTATTTAATATCTGAAGAAATATGTATTGGGCTCAAACTATAAGATGAGGAAATACAGGTGGCCCTTAGGTGTCTTATGTATACTAGATAAGTAATATGTAAGTAATGATTTGCAACAGGCTCCAAAATCACTGTAGATGGTGACTGCAGCCATGAAATTAGAAGACGCTTACTCCTTGGAAGAAAAGTTATGACCAACCTAGACAGGTCTTAGGATCTAAGCTGTTAAATTCAGAAGTGAAGTTGCTCAGTTGTGTCCGACTTTGTGACCACATGGACTATAGCCCACCAGGCTCCTGCGTCACTCCGTGGGATTTTCCAGGCAAGAGTACTAGAGTGGGTTGCCATTTCCTTCTCCAGGGGGATCTTCCTGACCAGGGATCGAACCTAGGTCTCCTGCATTGTACCGTCTGAGCCACCAAGAAGGTCAATGACATCTAACACACAAATAATGAAAATCTAGAGCAATGATCAAATAAATACCCATTGGGATTACATTAATAATTATATTGCATCTAAACTGATTTGTGTGCTGGAACTGGGAAAGCCTTCTGTTTATGAAAATCCTTTCAAAAGAGTACTTGAGCTTCACAGGTAGTTCTAAGATGTTAGCTTTCGTTTTTCTAGTTTCAGCATCCAAACATAAGGAGTGTATGTGTAAATATTTAAATAGAATTACAAGTTTCTGGAAAGTCTCAAGATGTTTCTTGGGATGATAAACCAGCGGTTCTCAACCAGCACACTTCATCTGAATCATAGCATTTCTCAATTCCCCTGAGAAGTGTACATAACTAGAACTGTTCTTGATGCACAGGAGAAAAGTCTGTTTATTACACTGAATGGATGCCTGAGGGCATTAGGGCTTAATTCTCTTGTGGAGTCCCCCATTGGTTATTGCATTTCACAGGAAGGATGAACAAAGATTCAAATTAGTTTCTTAATACCAGTATTAGTCTGAAAAATTACTTATTCATAATATTCACCTGTACTAAGTACTCATGCTGATTCTGTAGAAATGTGTTTTCTCACAGTTGTAGATCAATATAAACAAAAATCAGACGAGACGAATGCCGAATCTGTTTCATATATACATATATACAAGGTCTTCTTGTTTATTAAGAAAAGTTGAAATTGCTATGGCATAAACAGTTTCTGATTTTTTTCCACCCAGTTTTTGATTGCTGAATATGTCCAGAGGTCAAGCAGATATACCAACAATAATGAAAACCAGAATACTGATTACTAATCCATAAAGAGTGTGTCACCATTTAAAATGACATATGTATTTTTTCACTGATTTCCCACAAGGACACTGTAAACTAATACAGGTATTATTAGACAATTCATGTCACAGATGGAAACAATGAAATTTACAGAGATCAAATGTCTATAAAATCATGCATGTAAGTTTTAAAACCTGAATTTATTACATGTCTTATATAAAACTGTATTGACTTTTACTAATACAGTGGATTTCAGTGATTAAATCTGAAAATTATGTAGGATAGGACATAAGTTTACTTTTCAACTCATTTCTTTGGTCCCATGATTCATATAATAGATTCATACTGATGAACTTGTATTTAAGTCATGAATAAAAATTTATTCTTAAAAAAGATGAAATATATAATATGCATAACTATATAAGACAGGAAAAAATTTCTGGTTCAATACGCCAGTTTCCTTTGACCTTCACACAACAGAATGACCTATTTACTTAGCAGGAACACAAATTTAACTTCTCAGGGAAAAGGGGCTCTATGACATCAACTGCATAAAGCATGTTGATTTCCTGTCGGGCAACAGAGGGGAAAAGGAAGCAACAGACACTGAACAATGAAAGAAGTTGGAAGACCAGAGGAAAGCACTGATCGAAGGAAGGGAGGAGGAGCAGATGGCTTAGGAGGGAGACATGTGGGAATTGGGGGGAAAGGAAGCAATTGGCAAGGAGAGGGCTGAATGCCAAATTTATGAAGGATCTGGAGGACCCTGGGGATCTGGATGGGATGTGAGTCAGCTGCTTTTTACCAAAATATCACACCAACAAGGGAAATCAAAGAAGCCTACAAAGACACACAGGAAGCAGAGAAGGACTGGAAAAAGAACTGATGACATATTGCATTCTAGCAATTGTACCTCTTAGCATGGGGAATGGGAGGTGTTAAATCATCTTTTATGTATAACTGAATTTTTCTCCCAACTTCACTAATGATTTTCAAACCTTTAACTTGCTTATGAAAGAAATGATACAGATACAATTCTTCTATTTAAACTAAATTTTACTGATACCCTGTATTGTTGTGTTTTCTCATTCATATCTAAATCAATTACTTTAAACCATCTATAGGGTGACCAACTGTCTCAGTTTTCTGATAACTAAAGGTTATTTTCCTGGGCCTGGGATTTTTGGTGCTAACACTAGGACAGTTCCCTGCAAACCAGGATGGTTAGTCATCTTATTTAAGTTAAAACCTTAAGAAAAGGTCACTAAATCCCCTTGCTCTTCATGCTAAACTGAAATTTCCCCCAGATTTTTTAAAGAAGAATGAATAAAGTCTTAATACAGGGATATGATAAGAGGATGAAATTGACAATAAAATGGTTTCTGGACTATGGCTTTGATAAGAATCAGTAACATAATGAAAGCATTTCTTTGTAATTTATTTTTTTCAACTAAGTAACAAAAAAATCTATAAGACATATAACATATTTGAAGCAGGCTGCTTTGAGGACAGGTAGGAAAAAAATTAAAATTAATGCACAATTTATCTCAAAAAGTAAGACAAGTCATTTAAATATGCTATGTCAAAGCCACAAACAAAGGAGATGGAACCAATATGTATTATTCATCTCTAAATTTTAACTTAAAAGTTAAGGGTTTCAAACATGAAAGTCTTTTAAACTCTTCTTTTAAATACTAAAATGACATAATTCTGGGTAAATGACAATAAAAGGTTATTTGGAAGAAAATTATCTGGAATTTCAGAAATGAGTCCAAGTTGATGTTTACCATCTATACTGTATTGTTACTATTTAGCTTTTACAACATTTTATTGTATTTATATAAAATTGCAAAGCTACATCAATATTTTTACTTAATTTCCCATTCATTTAATTTCTCATAATTGCTTAATTTTTCTGCAGTAACTTTTGATGTGTGTACAGCTGATGAAATTATAATTTAGCTAATCCACAAATTGCACAATTGACTACATAGTCAGTTAAATCATTCTCTGAGTCATTCCCTTTTAATATAAATCCTTCTTTCCTTAAATGCCAAATGGTGAAGAGTCATTTACCATCCTCTTTAGAAAATCTCCTAATATCTTTTGAGGAAAGAACTCTACTGTACAGAATAAATGGTTTTAGTTTATTTGAACCCTTAGTTAAACTATAACTGGTTTAGTTGAACTTATTTGATTGAACTTGCCCATTTATAGGTCATTTTTGTGAATGTATCAAATTTTCTATATCTTTGTTATATTACAGTTGTTATTACTGGACATAATATGGACTAATTCTCAAATGTATCTAGTTTAGTTTCAAAACCACTATCACCTCCACTGTGTGAACTAATCTCTCCAGACCCTTACAAACTCAAAAACAATATTTCACAGTGGAGACTAAGAGTTGCTGCAATTCTGAGTTGAAATTTGCACTAATAGCAAACTCTCAGAGTCATTATATATGTGGTAAAATCTATAGAACATTTAGAAAATGCTGTCAGTAAACAAAAGGCAGGTGTCTCCACAGCTAGTTGGGAGTTAAACACTACATTAGTGAAATTTTAGTATTTATGTGACAGGACTGCTGTGAGGATAAAATGCTCAGTATGTATATAAAGTGCTTAGAATGGGGCCTGGCACATAGTAAGTGTGGCATTAAGTGTTTAATGTCAATATCCTCTTTATCATCATTATCACTAGCATAGCCTTCTCCTCATCTCCATTAAGACACAATTGACAGGTATAAGTGTCACATAATGGAAAGAACATAGCTTGTTCAATGAGTTTCAAAGGGGATTAAATGAGATAATATAAAATCTGTACATGGCAGTGCTCAACATACAATAGCTACTATTATTAGTAGTAGAGTAGTAAATTGTTGATGTCTTTACAATGAACAACAATCAAGGACTTCCCTACAGCTCAGATGGTAAAGAATCTGCCTGCAATGCAGGAGACCCAGGTTTGATCCCAGAGTCACGAAGATCCCCTGCAACTCACTCCAGTATTTTTGCCTGGAGAATTCCATGGACAGAGGAGCCTGGCGGGCTACAGTCCATGGGATCGCAAAGAGTCGGACACAACTGAGCGACTAACACACGCACGCACACACAAGTATTATTGCATCACTGATGCAATGGACATGAACTTGGGCAAGCCTTGGGAGATGGTGAGGGACAGAGAGGCTTCGTATGCTGCAGTCCATGGGCTCGCAAAGAGTTGGACACAACTGCGATCCTGAACAATAACCATTGTGCGGCTTTCCTGGTGGCTCAGCGGTAAAGAATTCACCTGCAATTCAGGCAACTCAGGTTAAATCCGTGGGTCAGGAAGATCCTCTGGATGAGGAAACGGCAGCTTACACCAGTATTCTTGCCTGAGAAATCCCATGGCAGGCTACAGTCCATGGGGTCGCAAAAGAATGGGACATGACTTAGCGACTAAACAACAACAGGTACTACTGAATACCTTAAATCATTTAACTTATGAATACATTTGTTTTTATGCTTACAAATGAATTAAATGAATTTTATTTCTATCTTCTATGAGAGATGGGCTATTTCCTTCTGACATTATGCCTGCCATACCTGTAGCTACCATCAAGAGAATGTTTATTTGGTAGAGAAACAATAAAAAAGATATGGGAAACATGCTGCAGACATTGAACAATTGTGTGACTCTCCCAAAACTAGCATGATTTTAACATACTTATCTTTTAACTAAGGTAACAATATTAAAATTACCCCAGGTCTACAAATTTAAAAATAAATGGTACATTTTTAAATAAGCTTAATACCAATTCACAATATTTTGGCACTAGTAAGTTTCTATTCTCTTTTACCAATGATGATTCACTCCGTTCAGAAGCTCAAAATCATGCTAACAATTTTTTCTTGGCCTTTTTGGGTCTACTTGTCAGCAACATAATTTTGTAATTGATAATCTTTACACACAGTTATGCCCTTTCATAGTCTAGGAATTTATTTGTGGTATGTACTTTCAACTGTATTTATCTTTTTATTTAATTCAAGGGCAATTTTTGTTTTTCTGCTTGAACACAGATTTTTTTTTTCTCAATATATGGTATTGTTTCCCCAAATCTTATTAATAACATTCTCAGTTTTCCACTCATACAAAATAATCTTGAGGGGCTTCCCTGCTGGATCAGTGATTAAGAATCCTCCTGCTAATACAGGAGACATGAGTTTGATTCCTGATCCGGGAGGATCCCATATGCTGAGGAGCTACTAAGCCTGCGCACCACAACTATTTAGCTTGTGCTTCACTCACTGCATCTACTGAAGTCTGTGCACCCTAGAGCCCACACTTGGAAACAAGAGAAGCCACTGGAATGAGAGGTCTGCACACCACAACAAAGAGTAGCCACCACTCACTGCAACTAGAGAAAAGCCCATGCAGCAATGAAGAACCAGCACAGCCAAAAATAGTTTTTTAAAAATCTTGAATTTAAGTACAATATTTCCAAAACATAGTGAAATAAAAGCAATATATCACTTTTTATAAAGTATATTTAAATGTTCTACAGCAAAAAAAAAAA
>SJYV01042559.1:161117-177133 GCA_006410875.1 Neotragus pygmaeus
CTCAGTCGTGTCTGACTCTTAGCATGGACTGCAGCCTACCAGGCTCCTCCATCCATGGGATTTTCCAGGCAAGAGTGCTGGACTGGGGTGCCATTGCCTTCTCCATGACCAACCTAGACAGCACATTAAAAAGCAGAGACATTACTTTGCCAACAAAGGTCCATCTAGTCAAGGCTATGGTTTTTCCAGCAGTCATGTATGAATGTGAGAGTTGGACTATAAAGAAAGCTGAGCGCTGAAGAATTGATGCTTTTGAACTATGGTGTTGCAGAAGACTCTTGAGAGTCCCTGAGACTACAAGGAGATCCAACTAGTCCATCCTAAAGGAGATCAGTCCTGGCTGTTCATTGGAAGGACTGATATTGAGGTTGAAACCCCAAAACTTTGGCCACCTGATGTGAAGAGCTGACTCATTGGAAAAGACCCTGATGCTGGGAAAAGATTGAGGGCCCGAGGAGAAGAGGACGACAGAAGATGAAATGGTTGGATGGCATCATTGACTCGATGGACATGGGTTTGGGTGGACTTTGGGAGTTGGTGATGGGCAGGGCGGCCTGGCATGCTGTGGTTCATGGGATTGCAAAGAGCTGGACATGACTGAGCGACTGAATTGAACATCAATTGTAATGCAGTTCTTAGATTAACTGTAGATGTTTTCAGAAAAGGGTTCTAAAATTCAGTGGTGATTTGTCAACCTATTTGGCTAATACTGAAAAGACCTTTGGCAAAGTGAAAAAAATAAGTTAAACAGAAACTTTAAGTATCATGGAGATTTTAATATTTGCAACACACACATTGTGGGAAATCTTAGAACTGAATGAAGCATAAAATTACAGAAAGGGCAGTGGTGTTTGATAACATATAATTCATATCACAATTAGAGGCAACTGAGTCCCAACTTTGTCACTAGCCTGTGTTATTTGTCAGGAAGAGACCAAAAGAGAGCATTTGCATCCTGATTTTCAAGGCAGTTCTCTTTTTAAAATGTTTTACTTGTCACCATTTTACTGTAAAATGCAATTTTCCTGTCTAACCTATTTGCAGCAAATCCACTTCATTATTACAGAAGGTTTGATTTACCAGTGATTGTAAATCAGTGCACTGCAGTCTCATGACTACCCGATTTTGTTGAGGCTCAAATGCTCCTAAAATCAATTTTGTTTCCTAATCATGTGGTGAACAGCTGTGAACTATAATACTCTGGTTACATGAATCTCAGAATCTTGGTGTAGTTAGGGGACTAAGAGATGTGGAATCCAAACTTCTTTTAGAAATTAATCATCTAAGCCTCCTCAGGAGGAGAGGCTTATTATATATTATTATATAATAATAATGATAATGTTAGCAGTATAATAATAATGTTAGCAATGAGTGACATTTATTGGACACTTATACTATATAAGGAACCATCCCAGGTATCCACTCATATAATCCTCATACCAAAAAGTGACCTTATTAGTTTCATTTTACGAATAAGGAATTTGTAAAGACAGGAGCAGAGCCTATCAAGGACACTTTTCTATCAACTTGATTACGTCTAGTCTTAATAGCATGTGCACAATTCTAAATACATAGCTGTAATGAATACTTCAGCCTCTTCTCTTTAGAACTGAAGTTGCATGAGAAATATCCTTCTTGACACTTAAACAAATGGCTACCTCTGAATATATTCTGCATTTTTGTATTTTCTCAGACTTTTCTATGTTTGGAAGAGGCCACTGCATATTTTCAGTGGCATACTGAGAATTAGAAATCATTCAGAAGACATGTGTCGCACTTTTACTACATATGTCTTGCTTTTATTCTTCTATTTCGACAACAAAATGATTGGAAAAGCTGCACAATAATATGCATTTTAATTAAATATGGGCATTTTAATTAGAAGTGAGTGTCCTGGGAAAAACAGAGGAAGATAATATGCAGTCCTGGGAATTTGTCTTTCTATTAAAAAAGACTACTTTGTCAGTGAAATGAAGCCTCACAGCAAATAGGAGTAAGCTGTTACAGGGGAAAGAAAAAAAAAAAAAGAATGAAACCCTTAAAAATAGGGCATAGTTGAGGAGAAAGTAAATAAGGAAGTATATTCCCAAAGAGGACAACTTTAAGGATGCTCAGAGACAGCCTGCCTGGGTTACAATGTACCACTTTAATTGCTTTCAAAACCACTAATTGCTTATCTTGTCTTTAACTGGCAGAGATTATATTACCTCTTTGATACTTTTAGTTATCTATCTAAATGCCTATCTAACACAAGTAAACGGTACTTAATTTTAAAATAACTATCATTCCCTTTTTAACACATTTGCACTAAGCACATACTTTGTGCTTGGCATCTGTGCTAAGCTTTTATGAAAACTGGCATAGGTTTTGTATTTTTCTTGCAGTGCAGTTTACATAAATGGTGAAATAGGTCAAGAAACAACATTAATCTTAACCTTGGATGGAAATGGTAGTATAATAAGATTTACTGCAAGTTACCTTGTACTCAGATATATCCTTTAGGATCCAGCTATGGAAGTGTATCAACAATGTTTTTATAACTATTTGCATTCTTATTTTTTAAGCTCACAACATTACCCAGAAGAGCAGTGTTATCTGGGGTACAAAAGTTTTCAAAACTCCTTAACCTTTCTCAAAATAAGATCATAATTCCAAACTTATAAAAGCATTTCAAGAAAAGGATGAATGTACAGAAAGATATTTTAAGCAATTGAAAAAACTAAAATGATAATATATAAAATAATCTTTCATGAAGTATTTATAGCATCATATTCTAAAGCGAAGGCATTTGATTTTTAAAATCATGCATGTACGCATCAGTTCTGTATAAAGTTATGATTTAGTCATGATTGTTTCCTAAAGAGTGCACATTTACTTTTTAAAATTTGAATATATATCTATGAATGTTCTTCAATAATTATATCATCTCCCACTTGTGATTTTTATAGCATGCAACTTTATTTTGAAACCTTAAATTATGCTTTGCTTACGATCCTGGAAGAAAATATGCTGTTTAAAGCACTTTCTCAACTACTGAAGCTTTTAAAGCAGTATTTAAATTAAAAAGTGTACATTCTGAAAAAGTAACATAGTAAGGAGGATGTCAAGTATCACTCAGTCTAACTAGCAATGAATATAGAGCCCTGCAAATAGAGAAGTTAGTACCAAAATGAAAGTAATTAATAGTAGTGTATTATTTTTTGCTTTGTTCTTGAAAAAGAATTATTAGAGTATAGTTCTTTTACAATATTGTGTTAATTTCTACTCTACAGCAAAGTGAATCACCTACATGTATGTGTTTATATACATATCCCCTCTTTTTTGGACTTCCTTTCCATTTAGATCACCACAGAACACTGACTAGGGTTCCCTGAGCTATACAGCAGGTTCTCATTAGTTATCTAGTTATTTTATACGCAGTATCAATAGTGTATATATGACCAAACCAATGATTTTTGTTTTAAATAACATGTAATGGAGCAACAGGCTTCAACACAGCTGTATGTCTCTGTGCTCTGCTGGGTGGTGGTAATGGGGACAAGTCATCCTTGCTCTTTTAAAAATAACAGCTAGAATTCCAGGTGGGGTCCAAGCTTAACCTACGTTCCCATTCTGCAGAAACATGGGCAGCAAAATGATGACACTTCCTGGGAGAAGTCCTCATGGCTCGTTGCAGTCACTGGTTTCTGGTTTCATTATTCTACTTCAGGACTCTCGTGTGCTTCAGGAGGCACCCTAGAGTTTATTACACTGGCACCAAGTCATCAAGACAGAGTGCAGGGAAGTTTGGCATACTCAATTTACATTACATGCTCGACTTACATTAAACCCATGATGCATTCCAGGGAAAGGTATATGTACCTCAATGGGTATCAACATTTAAACAGTTAATATTCAACAGACTTGCGATCTGGGAGATCATTAAAAAATGAACTGCCAGAGTCAGGTTGCTAAAATCATATGTTCTCATTTAAAGATGTCAGTAGCTTACTAGATGTTTGAATTTTACACACTTTCAACTATAATCTAAATGAATTTATTAATGAAAAGCACGGCATTTGTAAAACACCATTTGTAGATAGCGCTTATTTGGGAGTCAAAAAAACAGAAGTCAGGAATTTCAGAGTAACCACATGCATCCTGCTACTAGCCCACAATTTTAATTCACAATGGCTCAGTTATTTCCATACAAAACAAGAGAATTTTACACTCCATCTTGTTAGGGTTATTACAAAGACTAATTATTTAGTGTTTATACAGGACTTGCCATTTATATAGTGCATTACATCTGCAAAGAAGTATTACTATTACTCACTATGTAAGGAATTGCCAAATTTCTCAGCTGCCAGTACAAGTGGAAAGGAGGACAAAGAATGCCATTGATGAGGGTTTCTAAGTGCCAGAGCAAAAGTCACATTCAGGAGTAGCCTGGCAGGGTTAAAAAAACACAGACAGAATAAGCCTATCTGAGGTATGGGACCCTGATTGGGGCAAGAGAGACATGTGTTCTTTCTTTCATAACATCCAACTTTCTGTTTAGCATCCTGCACTGAGATAGTCCTTGATCAAAGGAATATACTTATCTATTTATTGTCTGGCTTTTTGTATTTAACTGTCAACTCCATGAGAACAAGAAGTTTGTTTTTACTAATCTATGCATCCAGTGCCTAAAACAATGCCTAAGAGGTAGCAGCATTCAGAACATAAATGTTTAAATACACCATCTGAAACTAAGTATTCTAAAGCTAAGTATCTGAAATAGTGCTAACATTAAGAGAAGTCCTACGTTCATAGTGACCAAGGTATGGGGAGGAGACAGACAAGAGTCAACTAAACACACCCAGAGATGCACAACTATAAATGTGATACATGCCCTGAAGGAAAAGAATAGTACTGCTGTGTGAGAAACTAATGAGGGACATAATTAAATAATAGTTGAACAGAAAAAACAGTTTAAAGCGTGTTTAATAAACAGTTATAGCCTGAAAAATGAGTAGAACTTATCCTAGAGAAGTGAATTGCAGGCAGAGGAAATAATCTAGGTTGAAGAAAGAATCTTTAGAAAGCTCACACTCTGCCTAGGGGGACAGGTTGATGGTGGTGCACCACGGCATTGGTAGGGGACGGGGAACCAGACTTGCTACCCACAGCATTCCTGATAGAGGGTCAGCTTTTATTTCCATTCCCATGGAAAGCCACTTCAGTGGTTTTTAAGCAGAGCTGGAATTATCATACTTAAATATTCATTTTAGTGGCTCTGACAATAAAATGAAGAGGGAAATAAGAACTGAAGTGGAGAGACCAATTGTAGTAATTAAGGGAAAAAATGAGGATGGTTTTATACAACTATAATGACACAGAGTAAGTGCAAAAGGAAAAGGGGAGGTATGTGCTGGAAGTAAAACAAAAATAGCTTCCTGAGTGACTGAAGTTGAAAGAAAGATGCCAAAAATGATACCCAGGTTTCTGTTTCGAGGGACTGAACCTGCCATTTTAAAGTATATGTTACATTAAACCATATACCATGTAAGGTATACATTACATTATATGTGTGTGCTTAGATGCTCAGTCGTGTCTGACTCTTTGTGACCCCACGGACTGTAGTCTGCCAAGCTCCTCTGTCCATGGAATTCTCTAGGTAAGGATACTGGAGTGGGTTTCCATTTCCTACCCCCGGGGCATCTTCCCAACCCAGGGACTGAACCCGTGTTTAATGCATGGGCAGGTGGATTCTTTACCACTGTGCACCTAGGAAATCCTCACACACATATATATACATACATACATACATATATATATATATATATACACACACACGTGCATATATATTATATATGTATATATACATGTACTATATATCTTAATATATATATATATATAACTAGATAATTTCAGAGATTAATAAGAATAGATTAAATTCTTTATAGATTAAAAAATACTATGGTTTCAAATTCTGCCCTATAGTATTTAAGGCAGGACTCATTTTTTACCTGTTTAAACCTTTATGCCACCATATTCCAAATCTCGGTTGGTAACTCATATCTCCCCATCAATTAACCTATGTTATAATTATTAGGATGACAAATTTTAATTTAGTTTGATGCATATAATTTTAAACTGAAAATATGAGAAAAATTATTCTACTTTGATTTTATACATGTATATACCTATGGGATCGCATAGAGTCAGACATGACTGAAGCGACTTAGCAACAGCAGCAGCATACATATATGTGACCATATATGAGTGAGGTATATGATATATATATATATATATGATCATTAGCTATTGTTTTGACCTCCATACTTTGCAGCAAATTAGTAAAAACTCACTTAGTCATTTTGTTCAGAGAAGAAAACAACTCAAAACATTAGGGCATTTCTCAGGACTGCCATCAAGTAAGCTTAATTTACTATTTAAATATAAGATAATCAACAACATAATAAATATTATTACATAATTAGAATAATCAGAATATTCCCATTTGTCAGAAGTTTACAAAATCTTTAAAGCAGGGTAAAATACCCTGGAAAAATTCTGAATCATGAAATTATTAAGGATAGCTGATTCACTCATTTAGTCATTCATTCAATAAAAATACTAGGCATTGCACTGAGAGGTGGTAGCTAATAAGATAAACAAGACATAGTTGATCTCTGCTTTCAAGGCACCAATTTGGGGTTTTTCTCTTCTTTTTTTTTGGTCACAGGGTACCTTGTCCAATCAAAACTTTACAGAAAAGTTTCATGTGCAAAACAGATAAAAGGGATACTGTTTCATTCTTCCAACTGGGGCTGTCCTGCCAAGAAATTCAGTTCTAGTGGTAAACTGACATATGAGAGGGAAAGTACATTTCCCCTGCTCCTATAGCTATATTGTCTGTAGCTAGTTAAGTGATAACCCTGGATTCATGTTTGTAGACCTGGATTTTGTGGGATACAAGAGCCTGTACATGCAGGAGACCCAGTTTCAGTTCTTGGGTTGGGAAGATCCCCTGGAAAAGGAAATGGCATCTCACTCCAGTATTCTCTCCAGCCTGGGAAATCCCATGGACAAAGGAGCCTGGCCAGTGACAGTTCATGAAGCTGCAATGGAGTCAGATAAAACTTAGTGACTAAACAATAACTGTTAGCCTTCTAGGAGATGGATAGTCAGATCTGAGTTTGTCTCCTCAGCAGTTTATAAAAGAACTCCACATTTGTGCCATTTTAAACACTGTCATTTAGAACTGGAATGTGGAGGAGTTTTCATTCCTTGCACTTAAGATAATGCCTAAAATAGGCCTATGAGTTTTTAAAGCTGTAAGTTTATAAACTGTAAGTACAACCCCCCCTCCACTTCCACAGTTGCCCTCAATTGCAAACAAGGACCCAAAGTCAGTCACTAACAGGACTCAAGGCTGTACAAATGAATGACTGGACATACTAGGACTAGATCTTGAAACAATTATTTTCATAGCTTGTTTTCATAAAATCATTTTAAGTGCCTGAGAAAGACCAGAATGTTTTCTAATTGAAATATTTGCTGGGAAAGAAAGAAAAAAAGGTGGTTGTAAAAAAAATAAAAATAAAAATCCAGGTGTTTCTTTACCCTCTCAAACTCAAGATGCCAGCAGCTAAACAGGAGAAGAGCTAAGTTTTCAGATTTTATGGGGAGTCTAATGGTAACAGTCTCAAGGGAGCAAAATCCTCACAGTTCAAAATGATCTCATTAAAACCTCCCCAGTAATCAGAAAGAGCCAGAGTAAACAGCTAGTGGATTTAAAAACAAAAACAAAATGGAAAAAAAAAAAGCGACCAAACTATTCTCACTAATGTAGCTTAGAGCAGCATAATTAAATTGCCTATTATAACATCCTCCCCCACAACTCCAAATGAAGGGAATATTTAAGTGACAGGAAAAAAACTAAGTCTAAATAGCAGACACACAGACATATCAACTAAACAAAGAATTCTTTAATTGGTGACAATCTGCCCTAAATCACTGTTACCATTTCCCAACATAATCGGTTTCAGATCTGTTAATTCCTCATATCTTCCCCTATCTCAGGCTGTCTGGGGCTTCAAAATAATAATGCCAAGTACCTAACAGAGCTTTCAATCTCCAAGGAATATAACAAACACGCAATTGTGTAGCTGTGTGAGCTGCCTTTTCCTAACAAACTACACAGTCCCTGGGAGAATTCACTCAGCCTTCAGCTCTTTGGCAAAGTTTAAGACTTCTTTTCGCATGATAGAGTCATGCTAACAAGCCCTGCCTTAAGGTACCAGAGATTAAATTAGTAGAAAAGCAAATTATTTTATAATTCTTATTAACCACTGCTATCTTTACCCATAACTTTCAATATTTTACAGAATATAAAATGTACACCTCCTCAAGAAGTATCAGATGCCAAAGAAACAACTACTGAACATGATAAAACAATGCAATAAAAATAAAAGTTGCTCTATAAAAAAATCTTCCAGTAGTCATATATGGATGTTAGAGTTGGACTATAAAGAAAGCTGAGTACAAAAGAATCGAGCTTTTGAACTGTGATGTTGGAGAAGACTCTTGAGAGTCCCTTGGACTACAAGGAGATCCAACCAGTCCATTCTGAAGGAGATCAGTCCTGAATATCCATTGGACGGACTGATGTTGAAACTGCAATACTTCGGCCACCTGAAGCGAAGAACTGACTCATTTGAAAAGACCCTGATGCTGGGAAAGATTGAAGGCAAGAAGAGAAGGGGGTGACAGAGAATGAGATGGTTGGATGGCATCACCGACTTAATGGACATGAGTTTGGGTAAACTCCAGGAGTTGGTGATGAACAGGGAGGCTGCAGTCCATGGGTTTGCAAAGAGTCAGACAAGACCAAGCGACTGAACTGAACTGAACAAAATCTTGAATCGTGAATTACTGCTATTGTGTTTATGTTTCTCTTCACATCAGACAAAGGAAATGAAAACTGTTTACAATGGAGATTCATTCCCTCTTATAGAGAGCACATTTCCACAGCTCTTCCTCTGAATCTCCATGTAAATCTTTGGTGAGTTTTTGTAAAACACCAGCAATCCACAGTGCAGGAGGCCAGTTTAAATCCTGGGGAGCTATAACCAGCCAGTGAGGCAATGATAAGAACCTCTGGCCAAAGTTGTGTCTCAAGTCAGTTCACAGCAGTTAAAAGAAAGTTTTAGTTGCTCAGTTGTGTTTGACTCTTTGTGACTCCATGGCGTAGCCCACCAGGCTCTTCTGTCCATGGGATTCTCCAGGCAAAAATACTGGAGTGGGTTGCCATTGCCTTCTCCAGGGGGATCTCCCCAACCCAGGGATCCAACCCAGGTCTCCTGCACTGCAGGCAGATTCTTTGCCATTTGAGCTACCCTGGAAGCCCACAGCAGTTAAAAGCTACTGTGTAATTCTTTTATTTTAAAGTCCTAACTCTATGATTTCAATTGTATGAAGGCACATTTTACATGTTGTTCTACTCTACCTAACAAGGCCCAATTTCTTGGTCCTCACAAATCCATTTACTGGGGTCCCTTCCAATAATGTGGAAGACCATGTATTCTTATGGTATCTCAAAACTGATACTTGAAAGTCTGAGTGATGGTAAAATTTAAAATTTTTGGTACATTGTGAACAGTAAATTCAAAATAAAATTTCTGTGTCTCTTTTAAGTGCTTCTAACGAATCATACAGGGGCTTCCCTGGTGGCTCAGCAGTTAAGAATCCACCTGCAAAGCAGGAGATGTGGGAGACATGAGTTTGATCCCTAGGTTGGGAAGATCCCCTGAAGTAGGGCGTGGCAACCCATTCCAGTATGCTTGTCTGGAAAATCCATGGATAGAGGAAGCTGGTGGGCTATAGTCCTTGGAGTTGTAAACAAGTTGGACACAACTCAGCTCCTTACACGTGACAAACCCTAAAGCCCACCCTGAATTAATACCCGCCATGACCCATTTAAATAGATATATAAATAAGCTCTTTTTTAAGGTGCAATTTTGATATTAATATTATTCATTTACTCATTTAAGTTGTATTTCCATTCCAATTCACACTCAACTTTCTCCTCATGCCATATGCTTGAGGATAAAGCTTGGAAGATTTGCTGCTGGCTATTGATCAGCCAATCACAGTTCTCCGCTTTGCAATTAGGAACCCTGAAACTGGTGTTGTGTTCACCACCCTGGAGATTTTTACAGCTCTGTAGGTGTACCATAGACAGATTCAGGATGTTCAGATATGTATTGTGCTAGCTGAAAAGTTCACTCAGAATTTCCTGTTGTAGCAGATTGCAAAAACCTGAACAAACTTATTGGCCAACCCAGTATTTCCCTTTTAGAAGTGAAAGAAAGGCAAATATGGAAACCAAGTAGGGGAGAGAGGGGAATCCACAAGCAAGGTTTCAGGTACCTCAGTTTTAGAAAGGACATAAAAGGAGAATGCGAATCTGGAAAATGGAAAACAACCATACCCATACACCTTTAAAATGCACAGGTATTCTGATTTGAAGACCACTTGCTCCGAGAAGCCTAAGCCCACACACCCACGAGTCTAGTTGCCAGCCTTAGAGAACTCATTTCTATCACAATGGGAGCCAATACTGAAAGCCCAGAATGAACAGAACCTCATGAATACACATGAATTATCTTCCTTGGACAAAATTTGCTTAAATGTCATTAATTTAAGCTGATGACAAAATGGTTTATATGCTTAATTTTAACATTTGAAGATAAAATAATCCAAATGTCATTATTATATTCATGAGTTGAATACATTAACTATGATCTAACAGATCAAAGTACAATTTTAAATGATCAGTCGTCAAAATGGGAACTAAATAAACAAAAACCCAGTGTAATGGTAAAGAGAGAAAAATGCTTTCTCTGGAGATTACAAGACTTCTGCTTATAATGAGGAACAAATGGTTCTAGGGACCAGGGTAGCTGACCCATTCTTTAACATACCCTACAACTAACTTAAATAACTATAAAACCATTAGCAACTTCAAGGAGCTCAAATAATTACAAAGGACCCTCTCAGTTTCTCTGCAATGCTGGCAAGCTTTGGATTAGTTTTATTCTTTAACAGACTCCAGTTGGAACAGCAGTATTTCTTGTAAATTAAATGTATATAAGGTTTTGTTTTTCTACAAGGAGCAGCCATAACTTCTGCTTTTCTGACTATTTTAAAATCTTTTTATTTTCTATGTGCTGAAAGTTACTATTTTTTTTAACCAAGTAGTTTACAGCTAGTCAATAAAGTCTCTGATGATCATAAAACTCTTCTTTCTATTTTAATTATGTTGATAAACCTGTTTTCTAAATATGTGCTGTTGCTGCTGCTGTTAAGTCACATCAGTCGTGTCTGACTCTGTGCGACCCCATAGACGTCAGTCCACCAGGCTCCTCTGTCCCTGGGATTCTCCAGCCAAGTATACTGGAGTGGGTTGCCATTTCCTTCTCCTAGGTTCCTTGAAAGATAGGTAGTACAAGTTCTCTCTCAATCAACACTTCTTTATCTAAAAATTACAATAAAAACTAAATAAAGAATGACAACTTTAGCTATCAATTTTAGTCACGTATCCTTTATCAACTACTAAGAGATATATAAAAATGGACTATTAATAGTGTATAATCTCCTAAATTGAAATTAAAAGATAATTCATTTGACAAAAGAAGGCAAAGTCGGTAACATTATAATTTTAAATATTCATAAAAGCTTGATGCCTAAAATCAATATTATAAATTTTTATAGGTAAAAATAAACATTTTTTCATATTGCAAAATTCAGGATTTTTAAAGTAAACTTGATGCTAAGTTATTTGGTGTTCCTATACCTAAGTATATGTGTTCAGTCTCAAACTTCATTAAACTTAATGAAGTTCAGTTCAACTTCATTAAAAATCTATGCAGCTGAAATTCATATTTATTTTCAAAATAAGAAATTTTCTTTATTAATAGCAATGCAAGATTAATTTTCCTCATAAATTATAAAATAAGTTTTTCTACTTCTAAATATGCTTTCTTGACTCTTTTAACAGATATCTTAGGCCAGTATACAAAGAGTCCATTTTAAATCCATGGTTATTTTTAATTGACAATGACATGATTTAATAGAGATGAAGTTCTGAATTTACAGACATCATAGAGGAATCATGAGGTCTTAATGAGCAAAAAGTTGACTCTCATAAAGGATTATTTACTAGTTTAAAAAAAAAACATGGCAAAATATCAAATACTCCTTTGACTTAAATACTAAAAGGCAGGCAAGTAATAAAATTTGAAACACATTTTTGTTCCTACACTCAATTATAGTTCTACTTGCTATTTTATTTGCTTTTGTTTGTTAAACCATTTTCAAATTCACTATTTAAAAAGTGAAGTTTACATGAACAAATAAGAATCTGGGATATACATCAGTCACTAAACAAATGATGTGACAGCTTTTCTTATGACACATTTCTTTAATTAATTTTTTCTTCTGTGTTCTCAAGGGAAGAAATAGAGAGAAAAGTGTTTACTTGAATTATGCATATCAATTTCTTCTTTAACTTCTATAAAATAAAATGTCATGTCCAACATTTCATATATGGAAAAATCAACTAGGTTTTAACTTTTCTGATTGAAAGTATAAAGCTTTTAGAATTACTAACTTTATTGTCTTTACTAATCAAACTATTATCTTTAAAGATTTAAATAATAAAGATAACACTATTCTTATTTGTTTAGAAATAAAAGAATCAAAAAAAGGCATTTCAAAGCATCATAACCAGTAAAGAAAAAAATACAACCAGTAATTATATGATGTTCCAGGATTTGAGGTAAGCCTTACATGTTGAAAAAGGTAATTAAATGTAGAAGAAGATGAAATAAGCACCATACAATATGATAAGTGACACAAGAAACATGATTTTACTCCCAAACATGTAAATAATTGACAGCTCCTACAACCATTATTAATTGATCTAACACTCGAAAGAAATATATTACCACATTTCTAACAAGGCTAAGAGCTGGCTGAAAGTCAAGACTGGCAATTAAAATAGCCTATCTGTATTGTCATTTGTCAAAGTCGCTCAGTCGTGTCTTACTCTTTACAACCCCTTGGACTATACAGTCCATGGAATTCTCTAGGCCAGTACTGGAGTGGATAGCCTTTCCCTTCTCCAGGGGATCTTCCCAACCCAGGGATTGAATCCAGGTTTCTTGCATTGCAGGCAGATTCTTAACCAGCTGAGCTACAAGAGAAGCCCCTATCTGTATTATATGGTCACATAAATTCAGTGTTGGTAGCAAAATAATAAGTAAAAGTAAAAACATAAGAAGAACCAAATTAGTAAAGAAATTTCTTGTATGTTTTAGTTTTTGTATAAATGGCTAGAAAATTTATAGCAAATACATAAGACTTCTCATGCTTTCAAGCTTTTTTATATTTTAATCTGTGAACACTGCCTTAGTTTATCATCTTTATCATAAAAAATAAAGGTCATCACCAAAACTGAAATATATTTGAAGCAGCAGTAAGTTTTAGCTAACCACGGTTCCCATATATTCATCATGAAGTGTGACAGTACAAGCCTCCACACTTTACAAAATAATGCTACTCTTCCTTCATCTCCCAATCCCACCTAGTTAATTGCCTTCCTTTTTATTTATTGACCTTTTATTCTATATCAGTGAATAAGCATATGAGTTCCTACTATTGGGAAGCATTAAGAAACCATCTCCATCTGTGATGCTGCCAGTGTTGAAAGCACTTGTTGAAATTTACTCCAGGGGAACTCCTCAGCCAACTCTCCCTCCCACTTCCTTCAGCTCCTACTGCATTTCATACCTGCAATCCCATTTCCTACTTTCCACCTTACACCTCAAAAACTGGAAGTCTGCCCATAAGGGAACTTGAAGCCACATAGATGGTGTGAGTAGTTTAACCAAGTTTGATAGGATGGAGGTATAAGAGATAATAATGCACTGAAAGACTTAATTTTAGAAGCTGCAAAAAAATAGAAGCTAACTATATTTCGAGTGCGGATTTTCTTTTTTTCCCATCAGAATTCTTTCTTTTTAAATTGAATATATTGACATATAATATGTAAATTTAAGTGTACAACACATTACTTTGATCCATTTAATTTATTATGAAAGCCATGGTAGCCACATTTCACATTACATAATTATAGTACAATATTGTTGACAGGGAGACCTGGAGTGTTGCGATTCATGGAGTCGCAAAGAGTCGGACATGACTGAGCAACTGAACTGAACTGAACTGATTGTTGTATATATTAATTATACTGTGCTTTAGATCAATATAGCTTATTTACTTAAACAGCATCAATTTTATCCCCCACCTTCATCCCCAGGTAACCAAAACTTTGCTATGATTTTTATGAACTTGAATTTTCTAGAATTTACATATATAGGATATCACACAGTACCTGTCTTCCTCTTTCTGGCTTGTTTCATTAGCATAATGTGCTCAAGATCTATCCATTTTGCTGGAAATGGATGTGGATTTTCAATAGATAGTTGTGCTTTATCTTAAAAGCAGAGGAAAAATTCTAATAGATTTTCAACTGACTTCAAAAGAGAAGGATTTAGTTAAGTATTTATCCACTCTAGTATTCTTGCCTGGAGAATTCCATGGATAGAGAAGCCTGATGGCCTACAGTCCCTAGGATTGAAGAGTTGGATACTACTACTACTTTGAAGATTTATACTTTGGAGGCATGAGAGAAATAAAAGATAAGCAATCTGCTCTATAATCTCATTTTATATATTTATTATTTTGAATTATAGAATGTTTTAATTAAAAGGAAGTTAGTGATGTTTCTAGTCCATGTCTGCTTCATTTTATAGATGGGAAACTGATTTGAGCAAGTTTAAGTAATTTGTTTCATGATATTATAACCCAACTTCTCTGGTGGCTCAGAGGGTAAAGCATCTGCCTGCAATGCAGGAGACTTGGGTTTGATCCCTGGGTGGGGAAGATCCCCTGGAGAAGGAAATGGCAACCTACTCCAGTATTCTTACCTGGAAAACCCCATGGATGGAGAAGCCTCGAAGGCTACAGTCCATGGAGTCACAAACAGTTGGACACAACTGAGCAACTTCACTTTCATTATAATCCAAACAGATTAAGAAAGCCCATCGATTTCCAATAAGACTATCATTTCTACTGAAAACTAGAACAGAATCTAAAGAAAACAAAAACTTTTAATTTCAAAAAAAAATTTTTTTTTTTAATTTGAGACGGGGTTTTTAGTATTTCTGAAGTAGTTTTTTAACTAGTGCTTTAATTGAAGGTCCTTGGAAGCCATAAGATTTGCTCAAAGTGTTTCACTTGGGAGGGGCTGCTTAATTTGTAGTTCTCTAGCAAGTTCACCCCAGAAACTCAACACTTAGAATGAAATTATATTAATATATTTAAGCAAAATCATTTTATTAAGCATTAACTACACGAGGATATTAACTAAACCCACACCTGTAACAACCATCTAAAAATTTGTTACTATATCTGAAAGTTTATATTCAGTTTTGAAAACCTTTAGGCTTAGGAATTTCATTACTAGGCTCATAAATTTAGGTTGAAGACAATATCATCATAATCTCTACCTGTCACAGAGATACAAGGCCTATACTGATACAATAAATGGTTGATTCTGTCATCATGACAGCTATAAAAAGTGACACCTCTCTTAAGACTGCATACTTTAGTTTAATAGGAACACGTACAAAGAATAATTTCATGATTTGAGTGACTATTTTAGTAAAAGAATATATTAGGAAAGTATGGTTGTAATCCGATTTCAATCTTAACACCTCATCAATGAATCAATGTATATTTTGTATTTATTTCAAATACATATTTTGGACCAGTCTCTTTATTGTTATTATATATATGCATACATAAAAATAATTTTTTCTTTCTTTTCTTTTTTATTTTTTACTTTACAATACTCTATTGGCTTTGCCATACATCGACATTAATCCACCACAGGTGTACACGAGCTTCCAATCCTGAATCCC